>JBBPFQ010737818.1:30000-42772 GCA_037974815.1 Kaempferia elegans
CCGTCGGAATCTCTTTATGCGCGGAAGAGTAGTGGGGCTGAGAGGCACTGATTCTTTCCTCTAGCAGATCCTTAGTTCAGTAGATCACATCATCCGTGGACTAGCTGCTTCGAGAACCTCTTTTTCAGTCGAGCATATCCAATCCTTCAGAGCGAGCGTCGGATACTTTCTTCATGGTCTTTCTATAACCAGGAGCCCTTCTAGCAAGTATGAAAACAGTCCCGCTCTCTTTACGGCTCACGGAGTACTTGATCTTCTCTGTTTCATGCTTCCTTCATATGGTCATTCTCAAATATAGATATAGGAAGGTGGACGGGTAAAAAGTACGTAGACGGCTCAATCTCGGACTATGAGCAAAACTCATAGCGCTCCTTTCCCAGCTCGAGAGTAGTATGCCTATCCGCAGAACTCGACAGTTCAAGGGCCCTCTCTTGCCTCTGCTCTTTCAGCGGATGAGCTTTCTAAATGGAGAGCGCGAACCAGAGAGAGAGGACGCTCCCGTTGGCCTTGGCGCTCGTGGGGAATGATTGGAACTAGGCCCCTCTGCCAGCAGTAGCCGCATATGAAAGAAAAAAGGGTAGTCTTTCTTGCTCCTAACTTCAGTTTGATATGAAGCTCAGCGAAGGGAAGTCTTTCTCCTGATTCTGCAGTGCCTAAGGTACTGAGTAGGATCGCACCCCTCTCGTCAACAACTGACTTCACCGTTCAACTGAGACCTTGCACTACTAGACGACTCATTGAACCACTGAATTCGCTCCTCCTCACTCCCACATTAGAAAAGACCGATGATAGTGCTGGTGCCGGGGTTGGGGATAGCTGCCCGCTGCAGTCTAAGATGGTTCACTCTTCAACCAGAGCCTAGCGTAGAACCTACTAATGAGAACTAATAAATAGCAGCTTCATGGCTTACTGAGACGGAGCACCTTGTGGTTCAGCCCCCCTGCTTCTTCAAGGAATCTTTGTGCCGGCGCTCTTATTCGAGAGAAGGAGGACGATGAAAGAGGCCTGGCCGCACCTTCCTGTCTCTATCTGTTCCAAGAGCACTTATCTTATATTATAGGATAAATCTTCCTTGCCTGGGATGAGAAGAGAAAGTTACCAGAGAGGCTCCTATTCATTCTCTTTCTTTCATCTCTTTCTTGTTATAGAGAAAATAATTGCTTTGCTTCTTCTTTAAGTTCAAGATCTTGCTTGAATGAATGAAGTATGAAAGAGCTCAAATGCGTGATGCTCTTCACATGCAAGTCGGACATCAAAGAGTAGCCTACGTCGGTCGGTTCCCTCGTTCCGCCTTTCCTAACTCGGACTCGGGAGAGACAGACTACCAGAAAGGGCTTGATCGGGGGAAGGCAACTTGGAAAGAGGCAGCGGAGGTAGACTTAAGCTTCAAGCAGCCCGCACCTTCCGCAAGAGATAGAAAGAACAATTCGAGCACACCTAGCTGTCGTGGACTCCTTACCATGAATAGCGGGCCTGTTTCCCTCTTGCCCTTTCCACCCTTTCCAAGCGCCCGCCTAAACCTATCAGTCTTCTTGCCAGCTGACCCGGATCCGGTTCTTCAATAAGGTCGAGAACTACTACTACTTAATGTGAGTAAGGGAATAAGGAAGAGGGGCAGAGCGGAGCAAGAAGCATACCCACGTCCTGACCTGAGTCAACTAGTGAAAGGGGAAAGATATGAGAACTCTGGCTACGGACTTTACCGAACTCTGGAAAGAATCAAACTCTGCTAACGCCACTGAAAAGCAAGCCACAGACAGGCACGAATCTAGCGATAATAGAGAATGTGAGTCCCTTTAATTAAGATAAGATGGAGTCTCTCTCTCTTCTGCTTCAAGGGAATGAAATATAGAAAGAAACGCGTCGTTATCACTCGCTCCTTCTTCTTCGAGCTCTAGCTCTTCCTTATCTTTTCCAGAAAGCGAGAGCAATGAGCATGAAAGATCTGGCTAATTGCCCTTTGCACTATCAAAGTAGTCCGGCAGATGCAGTTAGTTGGATTTGAGTCCCTGGTTCAGAAAGGTGAGTGCGCCCTTCAATAGTACTTTTCCTGGAACTCGGCCATAGCCTGTCTCAACAGCATCAAGACTCCTACCTCGGATCTGATTCCTCCATCCACGACCTAACTGTGGCCTTTGCCTACTAACTTGGGATAAAGCGATTCGTGGGCTTTCCATAGGCAACCCTCCAGTCCACGAACAGACTTGACTGACGGCGCATGTCCGCTCCTTTGAGCCCTCATCCGCTGACCACTGAGCTTTGAATTCATCCAAATCTCCGTCTGCTGCTCCTTATCTTTCATAGGACGGCTTTTCTTTATCTTAATAGATAGAAGGCGCCCAGCTCCTTTCTTTATGCCTGCAACTGGGAATCATTCAATAGTGCTTCTCGTCTTAATCAGTCCTCTCGACTTCGCTTCTTTCGTAGGTAGGGATCGGTTCCTAGAGCTGCGACGAACTCAGATTCTTTCCACTTATCCTCTTAGAATAATGAACTGCCCTCTCTCTGAGTGCTGACTCAAGCAATCGCACGAGGGAGTTTCTATCAATCAATCGTTGGAGGGACTGCCAAGAATCAGTGCGGAATCACCCTTTCTTTGTGCAATCCTGGGCTCGTCCGAGTCTCCCATCCCAGTAGCCCACGTCTCCCATGTCCTACTTGCCCATCCCATGTGGAGTTATAGCTTCTTTGGGGATCAGACCAATCACTTTAAGTGAACTCGTACAGCTACTGCTATTGAAATAATGCTTCTCTTCTTGCCTACCTCCTCTGCACACCCGCCCTCGCGCTGGCTTACGCTGCACCTATTCCATACCACTGAGACTTGTGGGTCTAAATAAAGCTCCTTCTCACTTAGATTGAAAGCCAGTAGAGCCCGGTATAGAATCCATTCCCGCCCATCCGTTACGTTAAGTGAACCCAAGCTGACTAAATGTTCCGTCAGCCGACATAGCCATCGCATGGTATGAGCACGACTGGGCAGATCGATCGGATAGCAGCTAAGATCAATAAGAACTACCGCTTCCTGTAATTCTTGAATTGACTTCCTCTTTCCCCATTCATGAATAGTAGAGTCCAGCGCTGTATAATAATAAGAAAGCGCCAAGGGACGATTCCTTCAATAGGAAAAGTGAACAAGCAGTATGGAAAGTAGCGCGTCTTCGCAGACATGGGCTCAATTCCGATACGCTGAAAGATCTCCCCAATCGCCCTTCTTAGAACGATTGGTAAAACATGACCCAAGGAATATGACCGAACTACCATCTATCATTGGATAATGAAGGAGCGTGCCGTCATCCTTGCTTGGAGGTTAGAGTATCTTAGTAGAACATAAGGGGATAAAGAAATTGATTGGAGGGAGGGGGGAAAAGTGCCCAGGCCCCTTCCTCTTCTTCATAGTTGGATTTGACAGTCTCTATATCAATAAAGCACTTTCTCTATGTATGGCTTGGCTACGGCTAGGATGAGAAGCTCTTCTCGCTCTACTCCTTGCACAGCTCTGAAAGGCCCCGGAGGCACGGCTCTTTGTCCTTGTCCCTCGCCCAATCCTTCTCCTCCTCTAATTGGTAGGTTTCTTTGTCTCTTTCTCCTAAGGGCAAGAACATCTCATCTGCTGCATAAGTCACGAATTCTTTCTGCACAAGTAGGTCCTAGATCTCAAACCTGGAGGCCAAGAGCTGCACTCAGACTCCATGATACCGAATGAAGAGCAGCAGGAAAGGGTCAGAGTGAAGATTCGCTTAGAGACCTGAATTTGAGTGATGGAAGTAGCCCCTGCCACCTGACTAGAGAGCATATCTATTCCTTCAACCCGTCCAATACAATACTTGAATTGAATGCCAAGAGGGACGAGAACTTGACTTTATATTAGACTTTGGTTCATGTGAAGGAGAGGGGACTTGAATAGGGACACTTCGGCTGCTGCTATCAATATCAAACTCTTCTACGGGAACTGCAGCTACTCCCTTAGAGTATGGAGGATGAGGGAGGCTCCCCTTTCTTTAGTTCTGGCAATAACATGAAGCGGTCTTCCTGGTCTTCTTGTCTTTGACTTCCCGGAGAGGTACGAATGAAAGCCAATTATGCATAATCTTCCCTTTCAGCAGGTTCGGAGGTTGGAAAGGGTACCCCTGGGGACGGTCGCTTACGAAGTACATCACCTGCAAGGGCAGAAGGAGAACTTCTTGACCGGATTCCACTTACTTAGAAAAAGGAGAATCATTGATGGGTCTGGGTACGAGTGGAGGTCAGAACTTTCAATTCCAACATTTAGTACGTCGGATAGATTCATGGACTTGCAAGAGAGTGGTCTTTCATATATAATCTAATAAGTCTCCCACCTCAGAAAGAGGTTCATCAATAATCTCGCATTGGAGTGGAGTAGACTATCTCGATGGCAAAGAGGTTCTGACAATTGTACTCGTGGGATATTGATTATTCTATTCTTCTCTCTCCTTCCTATCTCCTCTTCCCGGATCCAGAGCAGAGAAAGAAAGTGAGGGTAGTCTTGCTTTTCCTGTTCTGATAGGCGGGGCTCCATGGTTTCTCTCTTGGCTCAGCAGCAAGCCGTCATTGTCCCCTCTGTCTTTTTGAGTCTCATCTATCCATTCAGATATGGAGCATTCGACTTAAGATAAGGCACTATTTAATAAGAAAGGATATGCGATAGGCAAGCCCGAGACCCTACTTATTTCGGGGCAACTCAGATATGCATATACTGCGCCCGCTAGGTTATCGGCTGGCTCAGGAGACGTCTTTATCCCCTTCCCGGACGGATTCTCACTCAAAGAAGGTCAAGTCTACCCTCCGGAGCGCTAGCGCCTGCCCGCTTAGGTCGGATAATAACCCATCCAATTATAGTTTAGGGAGCTCTCCTTCCATGAAGAATGGATCTAGAGAAAAGCCTGACATCCCCTCTGTCCTTCCGATTCTGAAGCTTAAGTCGAGCATATCATTTAAGATAGATCCCATGCACTCTGACCACTGTTGGCTCTGAAAAGCGGTAGGAAAAGAGTTAACTAGCTCAAGCAGGAGGGTAGAACTTGAAGATTGGGTCCGCGTCAGAAGATGGTTCATCATTCATCCTCCGCAGAGCTTCCTTAATCACGAACCGGAAGAGGTTCGTAGCTGATCCGGATTTTGATGAAGAAGGACGGGCTCTCCACTACTAATGGGAGGAATTCCATTTCACCCTTCCTCTTGCGAGTAGAGCTCTTTTCAGAGTAGGCCGTCTCCTTCTACTATACTAGACTAGTCTCCCTCTCCAGTTCTGTCCCGGTCGGCTCTCTTAGGTTCTCTAGCAGGTGAACTAGAGGTAGCGTGAGGCCTGACATATCTATGTATGGGCGCTTCAGCGGGAAAGAAAGACCTGCTCTGCTGCAGGATCTCGCGTCCCAGTCCACTCTATTTGAGACTTCCACCACAGCGCACTGAAAGGCACCGTCGCTCCTTCCCAACGCTCAGTGGTACAGTAGTCACAATTGAAGAGTGAGTGCAAGAGGAGTTCATCTACTATTTGATAGCTCCCCCCGAGGGATTTCCCCATATGTGTCAAGAGAGGGAATGAGAATGCAACGCTAGAGAGTACAGCTTGAAAAGTCGCCATGTCACTTCTTTATCATTGATTCTCACATCCAATGCCAGGGAAAGAAAGAAGAGAGGGAGTCTATCTTCTTCTTCATAAAGAACCAACACTAATAAGTCAAATGCAATGATGAGTTCGCTAAAGCAGTCAGCATCTAGTATTGATAGCCAATATCGCGAAGGACCGACTGACTACCTCACTGATTCATTAGCAATGACCGAACAGATGTGGGAAGGAG
This sequence comes from Kaempferia elegans, assembly GCA_037974815.1. Taxonomy (NCBI): domain Eukaryota; kingdom Viridiplantae; phylum Streptophyta; class Magnoliopsida; order Zingiberales; family Zingiberaceae; genus Kaempferia; species Kaempferia elegans. The sequence goes on from JBBPFQ010737818.1 coordinate 35,823, forward strand.
TGAATAGCACACATAGAAGGACCGAGGCTGAATTGAATTGACCAGTCGTTAAAGAATGAATCGTTCGATCGATTGCCATCACTTCTTTTCCTAGTACTCAGCAGAGTCCCTTACCGAGACCTTCAACCACTCTATGGGCTACTCTGGGCACCGGCAACTTCACAAGTAGGTCTCCCACAAGAAAGAAGGCATGATCAGGTACTACTGCTCGCACTACTTTGTTAGATCTCCCCGCTCCTTATAATAAGATGCTCCTCGAATAATAAAAGTTCACCACTTATACTCATAAGACCTACGACCACCTAGACTGAACTGAACCACGGCAACTAGTTCCGAATCTTGTTTACACAGATCAGCTTGCTTTTTTTGTAGCATTGATTGAGGCACGCAATACACATATCACACAGCGCACCACACATGTCACACAGTACCAAGGGAGAGACCCTAGTCAACCTTCCACTCAGTAGAAAGAGACGCTCTAGCCCAAGATCTCAGTGCCCTAACACTTTATAGATCCAATGCTTGCACATCTTTGCTATCAAAGATGGCTAAGTAGGGATTTAATCCACCGACTAGAGAAGACCATTGATTGACCAGCCCCCTCGATAGCGCATAGAAGTACGACTCCTCTACCATTCATTCCTTTCGGTCTTCTTAATTCGATACCACGTGCAGCTTTGCACTTAAAAGATTAGGGACGGACTTGGACCATCTCATCTTCCCTTGTACTAGGAAGCGCAGGACTAGGAGAACCGGAGAGAGACCAGCTCATGGATTGGTCTTCTAGGCCTCCAGTGTTAGGACACTAATAAGAAGACCTGTGCTTGGAATGAGTTCATATCAAGTATTCGTATTGTGTGAGTTTCTGTCCCGCATGAGTGGGAGATGATGGGAAGAATTCTTCACTAGTCTCTGACTACTGACTTTACTGTCCAAGCCTCATCAAGGAATGAATTGATTGTTGCTGTCCAAGCTGACTAGTGAAGAAAGAAGTTCTTCTTTCTCGGTTCTTCGAGTCTGATAGTATGGGATATGGCTGCGTCGTCGGATATATTCGTTCGTGGCCCGCTCGTCTGCACTTCTTCGCTCCTCAGATTCGCCCTATAATATAAGTAAGTTGGGAGAAGGGAGCCTTCAGTCTCTATCCACGATCAGAAGAAAGTCCGATCGGAGTTGCTAATTTATGATATTATATCATAAAGTAAAGGAAGCATAGAAGGAGAAGTGGCAAAGCTTCAAGAGGTTGGGATAAGGGATAACTAATTGAAGGAGATTGGACTGACCCCTTAAGGTTGGATGGGTTTTGGGGTCAGTCCAATCTTCACAGTTTCCATTTTCGATTGAGAAAGCGGCAGGCCCAAAGAGCTCTACAGTAGTGCCTTGCGAGGTCGTAGAGCCGCCTCGTTCGCCTAAGATCCTAGAGGACTCCGGAATAAATCATCTTTGACTACTTTTTAGTAGGGGAGAATAAGTTAAATTAAATTACGTATATATATGAGAAGACTCAGTCCATTTCAGCCCTATTTATTTAATAAGGCACGATGGGAAATCTATTTTTTGAGTCTATTAAGCTCTCGTCTAAGGTGCGGACGGATAGTTCCATTCCAGTCATGTCAGTGAGGCCAGGAGATTCAGTTAGAAGGGCGGATAAGCCAGTGAAAGTGAATGGCTAGCGGGTCAAGGGCCCCTAATTCAACAAATGTAAGCTTTGTCCCCACTACTAAAGAGAAGAAGGCACTTTCCCTGCTTGGTCGGCCATAAAGAAGGGAGGTTTATCCTCACTCGATCGACCTCAGCCATTTCAAAATAGGGCCGGCGGGAAGGTGCGAAGACGAGGGGAAGTTCTCTCACTGCCTGCTCCTTCCAAATCCAAGGTAGGATAGAAAGTGAATTAGAGATTCTCTTTCGGTCTTAGTTCCAGTCTGGCTGATCATGCTCGGCAGACCAGCTTCCCATAATTCATGGTGTGCGAAGATCTACAGTACTTTCCCCTACTAGCATGCTAGAGCCCTTCTAACAAAATATCTATAGCTGAATCTAACCCCTTGGAACATAGCATAGCCCTTTCTAGAGGAGCGAGTTTTCGAGCTGGTCTTAGAAAGCCCCCGTCGCTAGATCTATAGCCCCTTTTTCTAAGCCCGCTTTTGCAGAACTCTTGGGACTCAGATTCTGTACCTAGTACAGTCAATCAGAAGCTTAGACTATGTATGGATGTCGCTTACCCGAGATAGGTAGAGGAATAGGAGGAAAGAACTTGCTCCTTTCACTTCCCTAGCTGTAGATCGAGCAGGGCGTACGAGCGAACCAGCGTATGCGAGCTAGCGATTCCCAAGTGATCGTTAATAGATAGAGGTTGCTTTAGTTCTCCCGGGAAAGATGCCAATCTGCTTAGTGTTCAGTGTACCTTTCGATAAGAGGATGGCCTCGAATGCGCTCTTAGTGGTACTTCTTTTTTCACGCTCTCGAGATGCGAGATGAGCGCTCACTTTATTCATGCTACCGCTGAACTTAGATATGGGATAGATGTCGGCATTTCCGCTCTTAGGTGCGTAGCCACAGTTTGCAAGTCTCCCCTGTCCGGAATCCGCCTCTTTAGCCCTCAAAGGCCTTCACGGGCTTACTTAGTGCTTGTGCTAAGGAATACGGTAAGGAAGGGAAACTCAGGCAGCTAAGCCACTACACTAGTACGAAGGAGCAAGCAGAGGCCCCCGTTCTATCCACTAACCATGTCAAAAAATGATGGGTGGAATGGCGCGGCGCTGTAGTGTAGGAACCGGGCGGATTCGAACCGACGAATAGAAGTTTTGCAGACTCATGCCTTAGCCACTTGGCTAAGGTTCCCTATCAATTCCATGTCTTTCCCCCTTACTTTGCTTCACAGGGTGAGACCAGGAATAACACAGATGCCGGAATGCTTTTGGGAGGAAGGGCACAAACAAATAGGTGGAGATGGATTTTCATAAAGTCAAACTTGATAATCTAAGAGTTCTCCCTACCTTTTCCTTTTCCGTGGCGACAATATAAAGAAGCATTTAGGGATTGCTTGGCTAGAAGGGCCGAGCGACAGAAATCTTTTTCTTAGTCTTTTCTATCTAAAGGGAGTTTCGATTCCGCAAAACCTATAGGAGCAATAGACGGAGTTAGTGTAGTATAGCTGTTAGTAAGGCGTAGAGCAGTAGCGGTCAACACTTTTCCTGTTACAGAATCGACTCTGAACGCTGTTCATGGCACGGTGAAAAAGAATAGCGATTGTTGAATCAGTTTGCTATTTCGACTGTGATTGCTCTTGTGAAGCTCTGAGGTGAGGATTCTAAACCTTTAGGAGTGAAGGCAAGATCCGACTTTCAATCGAGTGAATAGCAGGCTTGTAGTTGAATCGAGATTGGCGATTAGTACAAGATCGAAAATCTATCTCTTTCTTGCAGCTCGTGCTTTAAAGCGAACGAATGGAACTAAAGGAATGATTGTTGACTAGACTTATACGATATTACCTCTGATTCCTATATGCTTTAATAGAGAGAATATCCCAGCTAGAATAGCAATAGGATATAGGAGAGACTAGGGAATGATTGGCCTTAGCGATTCTTCACTCCGTGTTCATAGCTAACCAAGAGTGAGCTTATTCAAGCGGATAAGATAACGGCGGACAAGGCGACAACAGCAGATAGGCTTAGAGCTTCTACGCTACGAACACACCGGATATTGATAAGAGCGCTTACTCTTCTTGCAGCGGAGTCGTTCACAAGAGAAAGACCTTTCGCCGAAGCAGAAGCGCCTGATCCCACTGGATCTGAGATACATATATTTTTGATCTTGCCTTCTTTACATGTCCTTGACATATGTCTTTTTCCCCTCCCACTCGATCTACTGAGATCTAATGCTTTCTTTGCGTACTATTGCTTCTTCTTTGGACGACCCCCCGGCCGATTCCCTACATTTATCTAGCTTGGCTATCGCTTGTCGGTGAATCAAAGAGTCCTTTTTTCGAGCCCTCTCCTCCATTGATTTAGCTTTCAAAGCCTTTATTCCCACAAAGCCACCTTCAACAGTAGATCTTTGATTCGGTTGAGGCAGAACCAATAGTTGCATCCGTGAAAGAACACCAGCAGCGAGACTAGTGCCAGCATCCCGTAGCATTGATCAAGCAGCGAAGGAAGAGCCCGATAGTCCAGTAGCCATTGATCTTGTCGATCCACCCGGCGGAGGAAAAAGAAAGGATCTTGGGATAGAAATAGCTATTTGACCGAAGGGATCCAAACCAGCTATACTAGAAAGGTTTTTAAAAAAGACAGTTTATCCACCTGAAGCAAAGGCAGGTTGCTTAAAACAGCATACCTTCCATATCGAAATCGTGATCAAGATCCGTATACGAGGCTATAAGCACGAGAGCAAGCACCAATAGCAACGGAAAGTATATCCAGTAGTAGATCCAGAGATGGATCTTCTGTTAGGTTCTTATTAGTAGCAGCCGGCTACCTTTTACTTAACTCTGCAATCTCTTCTTTCAATCCAGCAGTGGAGATAGATACGGAGGCTGATGCATTTGACCGAGTAGAGACGGCAGTGGAAGCAGCAATCCCTTGCATCCTGGAGGAGAGAAGCCTGAAGTAAATTGGGCCCGCAGGTCTTGAAAAGAGTCCAATCTTCTCTTTCTCTCAATAGTATAGAGGCATCAGTCGACTCTGTGGATTCTCTTTATTCCCTTTCTTCCGAATATCGATCCTTTCGTCAAATCATGTCTACCCCGTCTGCTGATGTAAAGATTGGGCGTGGGAGAGGTGAATTCGACGAAAGAAACTCTCCGCGCGATCATCTTCTGAGGCCCCTCACACTGCCGGCAGACAGATGCCAGTTCTGCTGATCAAAGCTTAATTTGATTAGACGAAAGAGTGGTCTAGCATGAACGACTGCGAATGATAGGTAGTGAAAGGAGTCGAGAGGCCTATACTATATATAATAGGAGTGGGCTCTTCTTCTTTTGCCAGGCCATTGCCACGGGTGTGTTTAGAGCGAGAGCTACCATTATAGACCATGGGACTACTGGCCCTACTCAGTCTGACGGTTGTGCTTCAATGGTTCAGCGAGCTCCTATGCCTCAGTTCTCACTGTCCCGCCGCCGAAGAGAATGAAAGAAGAGGGACGCCGACCCGAGCGAGCGGAATTGACTTGAGCCCCGGAAAGAGATCTATCTAAGATAAGATAATATGCAAACGTCGAACTCTGCCTTAGTCTTTTCTCTTTTAGGACTTGCATACATTAGTCGTTCATGGCTATTCGTAAAACACTACTCTTGATCTGCCCATGGGGGACGAGTCATACAAGTTGAGCAATAGGGACGACGGAGGCCCGGCGAAAAGCAATGAAAGGGCTATTACGTGCGACGGATTCTTTTAAAACTGCCCTACCTCTTTCGTAGCTCCATTTGCGTGGGATAGGAAGAGTGGATACGCGTCAGCGTGAGAGGATTCATTCTTCTGTACCGACCTCGTCCTCTATAGCTTAGAGTCATAGATCGCACCGCACTTTCTTTCCTTTTTTGGCTGCTCTTTCTCGTTCGCTTGAGCCCCTTGTCTTCGTTCTTCCCGAGTGCATTGTCAGTCCTTTCTTCACCAAGTCCCACTTTCCATTCCCGTCATTAAAAGAGGGTTACGGAAAGGCCCCAAGCCCAACTCAGAGGGCAATGCCCTTATGGAGCGGCCTGGCAAGGCTCGCAAGGATCGCTCTCTGTCTACCTTCTCTCCTTCACTTTGCTTTCGTTCGCCCGCAACCCACCCTTTCCCAATGGGGGCCTTGACCCGATCGACTTTCCCTATATAAGTAAGTTGGTCGCCCGGACAATCCTACATGAAGGCCTGGCCCCGCCGGTACCACCACAAAAGGGGCGAAGGGATTGAAGACCGCACTCGGATCACTGGTAAAGAAGAATGGCGATAATGATCAATCAAAGTACAGAAGAATCCTGGACGGGCGCACTATGCGATGCAGGAGGACTGAGGAGCGAACAATGCTTGAGTAGACGAAGACTATGCAGTAGGAGCGTCAAGTAGGGGGTGATATAGACTTGGCCATAAAGAAGTGATGGATGGGAACTCAATAAGAAAGAAGAGAAAGCCCCTCTGAGCGAGAGAGGCGGGACTTTGTCATTTTTCCGGCGTCCCTCATTCTTCCAGTGGGTCGGTCTCATACGGTGGGATGGAGCATCAGGGCTGTCTCACGGATTGCTCAGATGATTGGCTCGCGGCCCTCCCGGTCCCGATTACTTCTTTGTGGCGGGTTTCAATCCATACATTGTGACTATCGTCAATATGAACACCTTTCTTACTCTGTAGTAGACAAGTCGTTGCCCTTTTCCTTTTCTTCGAAAGATCGGCAAATAGCCTTCCAATCAGATCAGACTCAGTCTTTAGCTCGCTCCTTGTGCTTGAGAATGTGCCTATTCTTCTCTATCTCGAGCGTCTATCTTTGACAAAGTGTTCGAGTGGGAAGCGGCTTTCCCGTATCTGTGAAATCAGAATCATCCCTTGAGATAATGGTATGCATATCCGTGCGCAAGCTGCAGCAGAGCCCCTCGGCGCTTTCCACTCTTCGTCGCTGGTGAGATAATTCACCGCTTCCCTGCCGACCGAAAACTATCCAGATCTCCGAGATCGTACTCTGATCCCGATTATTCCGTTGAGCCAGTTCCAGATAATGTGGAAGAGAGATGCCAAAGCTTCATTACCTTGACTCAGAGCCTCAACTCGGTGGTGGTAGAAGTGGGTGATCAAGGACTATCAAAAGCGAGCCTTCGTACCCCCCCACTAATTTGCCGGTTGGGCAGAGTGTCATCTCATTCTCTATATGGGAAGAGAGGGCGGGATATTGGAGTCGGACAGACGACCCTCGGCCAAACCAAACCCTCCAAGTCATTCTTCCACTGTGTAAGACGACCTGGCTAAGGAGAGCTCTTC
>JBBPFQ010737819.1:0-25486 GCA_037974815.1 Kaempferia elegans
AGAAATTCATTCTTCTGACTTCTGACTGGCAGTGTATTTTCTCTCCTACCAAAAGTGGTGACCAGCCAGGGAATACTCCCTTTCATTCTATCTACAGTCAGGTCGAGCATTTACAGCTGTTGAAACTGAATGAGCTCCGGCTCCTGAACTTGGGCTCCCCACTGCTCGCTTTCATCGGTCTGCCCTCTCCGCCGTTATATAAGAGTAGGCGGTCCTAATTTATTCGTTCGCTAGGCGGGACCTCATAAGTCATATGGAGGTGGCGACTCAATAGCTCAACGAAGCCGCTATGCACCCTCCTTAAGCTATCCTCTTTACTTACGTCACGTGTCAATGGTGCCTTTGGTGGTCGTTGGCTTCCCTCGGTCTTCTAACTTAGAGATCCTTTGATCCCGTCTCTGAATCTGATCCTAGGCTGAGTGGCTACACGTCCTTCGTCACTGGCTACAAGAAAGAGAGATTGCTCCTCCGCGTCATGGAACTAGAGCCTCACTTTAGCCCCTGCTCTATATACCTTTTCCCATTCTTCTTCCCCCCTTCTTGGTCTCGTCCTTTTCCTCCCTATGGTCGCCTACTTTGAATGGTGAACCGAAACCGAAGAAAACTAGTGCTTTTGACCCATGGTGAGATCAACTTCTCGCAAAAAAGCACACCTGAGCCTGTTGTTAACGAGAGGAACTGGTTTTCCCCATACGGAGATCGCATTTTGAGCTTTTTTTACCACTTCTCAGAGTGGGAGTGCTTTTGACCCAGTGTGGGATAGAATTTTGAGCTTTTTTACCCCTTCTCAGAGAGAGACTGGTGGAGCACCTATTGAGATCAACTCTTGCTTGTATTGGATTGGACTGGACTAGTATGGATATGCCGGATTGGACTAGTACGGATATGCCTGACTGACTGCATAGGTTAGGCACCAGACCAGTGGCATGCATGGATAGAGGAGTTAGGCACCAGTGGCATGAGATGGTACTCCCCTCCCCGGACCGGAATGGGCCTATTCCGCTGGTTCGGATTGGGAAAGAGCAGCCCCCCTAGACTCTGGTTCTTAGGAATGATTCATCGGATTATTCTTATGCGTCTTCGGTGGGTGATTTCACTTTTTCGGCGTCTGAAACAATGTACTCGCATGCTTACAACTCTATTCCCATCCACCACCCTTCTCGGAATTTTATAAACTACTCAGCCAGGAAAAAGAAAGCTGCTACTGGAAAACAACTCCCCCTATCCTTTAAAGCCTTGTTCTGGTTCTATTATACACCAGACAAGACCCCTTGCCGTCGGACTTGCCTTTTAGTCATCGACTACTTCTGTATATTTGAAAGAATCAACTTCTTCAGGTTTCAAAATTAACCGTCCAATCCTTTCTCGCCGTAAGGAAATCGACCCAAAATCCTTCACCTTTGGTGTGAGACACTTTCATTTTCCCCGTATTTTTTGTTGAAAAAGCAAGAGGATTCACCATCGTTTTTCTTGTCCAAAGACACCACAGCAGAATGGTTTGGTTGAACGTAAACACCGCCATATTTCTGAGAGGGGCCGTACGTTAATGATTGCATCCTCTGTACCTCTTTCTTTTTGGACAAAAGCCATTTGCACTTCTGTGTTTTTGAGAAAGCGGTTGCCTACTATCGGATGGCGTTCTCCTTTTGAAGTGAAGCTCCTTCTTTTTGGTCGTATACCAGATTACAAGGCCCTACGACCATTCGGGTGTGCGTGCTATCCCCACTTAGCACCCTATACCGCTCACAAGCTGGAACCTCGTTCTCGCCAATGTGTATTTTTGGGTTATAGCCCCAACCATAAAATAAAGGGTCTCGCTCTTTCGATCCCTCTTCAGGCCGTCATCTCCAGGCATGTGATCTTTGATGAATTATCATTTCCATTTGCTACTATCCAGTCTCCAGGTTCTACTAATGGCACTTCTTATGATGATATGGTTTTCATCCCTGTGGTGCGTACTGAGGTTTTTTTCCTGTGACTCCTCCGCCGGCTTGCCAGTGATCTCAACTCCTTCTCACGAGGACCTGGACCTTATCCTACTTCTGCACACTTATTTAACGAAACCCCATTCAAGGAACAAGCTCCTGCGTCGTAAAGAGCTCCATGAGCGAGCCAACCATTTTACTATGGCCCAAGGACGACTCTCCCCGCATGTTTAGTTTAGATTTATTAGCTCCTGATCGGGCTTGATTCTGAACTATAAAGCTTGAAAGCTTGATTCCGGACTCTGATAATTATAATATTTGGTACTCGTTCGATCGAACCAGCGATAGCAGAACTTGATTAATCCTTATTGTGTAAAAACCACCGAAGAAGTCATCAAGTTCATGCTCATATAGCTGAAAAAGCTGAGAAATTCAGAGATGAAAGGAAAGAACGGAGCGGTAGGAGTGATGCAGAGCAGAGTTCATTTGCAAAGGAATGAGGGCTCTTATCCACCAACACTAAGAAGAAAGGAGTGATCTGATTATGTCCCGTTCCACACCAACTAAGAAAGGACGGATTCTGTCACCCTGCTTGAACCCTTAACGCTTGCTCGTGCTTGCTACTCACTCTACTGATTGAACGCTTGAACCCTCGTTCGTGCTGTGTTGGAGAAGTTCCTCGTTCATCTATTAACAAGCGCATCATGAACTATAGATCGGATTCTTTGAAGCATCGCATCAAGGAAGAGAGAGATGCAGGGTGGTGGGGGAAGCTTGTCTAAAGCCTCGAACCGGGGTAGAATAAAGTCTTTCCCGTTGGTCGCTTAAAATAGCTGTGTTCTGCTGACGCTTGTTCCTGCTGAAAAACCAGTGAAATGAAAGATTGATTTAATTGAGATGGCTGCCCTCTTAGCCTGAGATCCCCCGCCTTCTGTGGATCTGTCATAGCTGGAGTGAACTGAACCCCACTGAGCCCTAGTCTGAGTTTAGTCTGCTTCGTCACTTGAACTTCCATTCCTGCTATCCGAAGTCAAGTCTACCATGCTTCTCTTTCATTCCCGACCTGCCCTGCCATTAAGGACTTGTACCAAACAAGCTACTTTGGTACAACTGACCCATCCCGAACTTCCTGCTTCTCCGCCCCGCTCCTCTCTTCATTGGATCCCGAAATAGGCCTCCCGAACTTGGCCCCGCTCACTTATCACACCCCCCTTGTCTAAAGCCCCCCCTGTGGTTTCGTAATTTAGCGCATGGAGCTCATACAAGTACAGTTCTTTCGCTTGTTGCTCTCCGAGGTGCGCATCTAGCCTATAGTGCAGTACATATATATCTGATTTAGCTTGTTGCTCTCCGATTATCTTTCCCGTTGGTCGCTTAAAATAGCTGTGTTCTGCTGACGCTTGTTCCTTCTCGGCAATATTAACCCTATCAGCCCTATAGTCTTAGTCTGCTGAACTTCGACGCTGCCTCACACCAGACGCTTAGCTTAGCTCCACGGGACGAGACAAGCAAAGAGGCAAAGAGAAGAGAAAGGATAAGGATCTCTTATCTTACTTAATTAAATAGTATAGGAAGTGGCTCGTTCAACTGCAAAATAGTGCTAAGTGGCCCAATGTCTCGTTCGTGTGCAGTAATATTTGGCGTCCCTCGTTCAACTGCTCGTGCTGCCAATGCTGCTCCCACTGCTGCTGCTCGTCCTGCTCCTGCTTGTTTGCTGCAACTACTGGAATGGGACCTGGGGACTGCTCGAACGACCACTCCCAACTTCATTCCTAGTGAGGTGAGGTGAGAAGTAGCTGCTCTGCTCGTCCTCTACTTTCTCCTTTCATTGAATTGGCTTCTTCACTTCTTTCCTTGATTGGGTTCGGTTCCTTAGACCTTAGACCCCGCTGCCTTGACATTGAAATTGAACCCCTAGCGAGCTCCTCTGATGAGGCAGCTTACCCGAGACAGTCCTAGCAAATAGGGCAGGCTTATCCGAAACAGTTTATATAGAAAAGAAGTAACGAGCGAGCTCTGATGATGCATAGAAAGGCAGACTTGAACTGAACTCTGATGATGCGCGCAAGACTTCTGTGGATCTGCTTAGCTCGCGAACTGAACCCCTGCTATCCGACCATGCTCTCATGAATTCCCGAAGTGCACTTCCTCTACCATGCTCTCTTGAATTGTCTACGTGCGCCGAAGTCTCACATGCATGACAGTCGTTCATTCCCGACCGACCTGACCTGCCAATTAATTAATCTGATTAGCTCATCCCTCGTTAGTTCAACAATTCCTGCCATTAATGAAGAAAGTGTAAGATTTGAGACAAAAGATTAAATAAAATAAAGAAATGACATTATGTCAAGTGTACGATTTGAGACATTAGACCCGGCTCACTTCGACTTCTATGCCTGTAGCGCTCTCTGCCTTCCCCCTATCCGCTGCTGCTGCTGGGTTAAGGAATGAAATGAATCGCTCGTTAGCTTCTGCATGCATGAATGAGATCTGGGCTGGGCTTCCTTGCTTCCTTGGGGCTGGTGACAGGTGCACTTGCTACTGCTGCTACTGGGTGAAGGAATGAAATTCAGTCTTTGCTTGCATGGTGAACTGGCTATGCGCTTGCGTTCCCTAGGTGCGCTAGAGCTGCTATCCCATCCCAGGCTATCCGCTGCTGATGAAGAGAATAGTTGAAGCATCTTAGAAGCTTCTGAGTTCAAGTTAGATCGAGGTCTCTTCCCAACTCAACTTCATTCCTCGTGAACTGAAATTGAAATGCCAAGGCAAGGCAAGGCCAATTAGATCGAGGTCGTCTATCTAGGACAGGCTATAACACAAGGCTTAAAACGCATTTATTCTTTAGAAAACTACGATCTTGGATGGAAAGTCCGATAGCTTATAGAGAAGTCAGTGGCTCGTGAGTTCTTATAGTAACAAACGGATCAAACGAATCAAACTATCGGATGTCGTTCATGCGAACATAGCTGAAAAGTAATACAAGAAAGACGAGGGCATCAAAACCACTTCTGAAGTCAGACAGTGGCTATCTCCTTATAGCTGTGAAAGTAGTAGATTATGTTTTTTATTAAGGCAACACGACTTCTGAGACATTGGTATCTCTTTATAGCAGTCAAGGCAGTCAATATGTTAAGGCAACACCACTTCATAACTCAGAAAGTGTTATCTCGCATAGCACGACTGACTAAAGGAGTGCCATCCATAATTAAGCTGATAAATTCAATTTCCTTCGGCAACACCACTTCTGAAGTCATGAATTGTTATCTTACATAGCTGTGAAACCACTGAAATTATTAGATTATCCTTGATTGAACTCAGTGGAGCCGGACGAACCAACCAATGAACCTGATTGAACGCTTGAACGCATCCCTCGTGATTGAACTCTGTGGAGCCACTCCGGTCTGCCCGATCGATAAGATCTTTCAGGCACATGAGAGGTATCTGCGCATCGAGCACTGCTTTCTGCTAGCCGTGCCAAGGCGTCTATACCTTCTTATAGCCCTCCTCTTTTCTCCTCTCTTCCCCGGGCTTCCTATTCGTTCTTTCGTCGTGTCTGTCGTTCTTCCGTCCCACACTTCCTTTCTTTCCGACTTCTCCTCCTCCTGTTGTCCTTGTCGAATCTACTTCTTTCTCCTCTGCGTCACTATCGTTCGTTCCCGTTGGTCTATAATATTAGAATAGCTTTTGCGGGCAGAGTAATATGATTTGAAGTTTCTGCTGTGAAACCACATAAATGAATGAATTCTGAGATTAAAGAAAGAAAGAGTAGAGTTGAGCGGTGCGACCCCGGGGCTAGTTCGTGTGCTGCAATGCAATGCCTGGAGATCGTGCCTCGGAATAGTAAGTTGCCAATGGAGACCTCGTTCGTGTTGTGCAATGCCTGGCTGGCGTGCCTCGGTTCCTGTGCAATGGAATAGAGAAGTGGCTCATTCTTCTATTAATATAATAAACGAATCACAGACACTTCTGAAGTCAGAAAGTGTTATGCTCACATAGCTGTGAAACCAGTGATTTAGATTGGAGAGTAAAGCCGGGCTAAACGAGCTATACCTATACCAGCTCACCAACCTTAGCTTAGCGGGACGGGCTCAACTCACTGCAGGCACGGACTAGCTGGCCCAAACAAAGCTCACGTAGGCAGGCTTCATTACCTCTAGTAGGAGTAGGCAGATCAGTAGGCAGGCTTCATTACCTATAATAGTCTAGTCTCTCCTTAGCTGAGTGTATATTATAGTCTAGTCTCCCCTTAGCTGAGTGTGAACTAGCTTAGCTTCGTTGCTTGGACTGGAACGCGTCGTTCATCGGATGGGCTAAGCTATCGGACTTTCAATCCTATGTGGAAAGAACAAAGGTCTCTCAAAAGATCTCGAGACCAATTTATGTGGAACTGCTCGAAAGATAGTGTGTGAGCTCCTAGTTCTACTTCTGGAATGAACTCTTACAAATAGGGCACCTGCTTATTATACTTTCTAGTCCCTTACTTTTTTTATCTTTCCATTCCCTCTTTCTCTTTCTCTCGTGAGCTTAACCTTTAAAAGCGTCTGAAGGCAGTTCGGTATAATATGCCATTCAGAATCTTTCGGCTGCAGCTGCAGTTTATCCTATGTTTGAGGGTCTTGTTGAGTCCCTATAGCGTACTAAAAGTAATAGGTTTTCTCTCGCGAACGAGTACTTTACTAATGAACAGAAGGAATTCACTGAAGGGACGAAGACAAAAGAATGAAATGGAGCGAGCAGCGTATATATTTGCTCGGGATATTTTGAATGAGCTGGTGCCCTTGCCCTGATGAGTTCAAATAACCCTCTTTCATATGCCTAAGCAGTTCTTGTTCATGGTTTCTTTGGAGCTCGACCGGCACTTCTTACTAAGCTAAGAGTTTATTCCGGGGTTCTTAAGAGGAAAGAAGATACCTTATTTAACTTATTGGAGCGGAAGGGACGGAAAAGAAAGCCTTTTCCTTTGATCTGAATTGCGCGTAGTGGGTTTCATATCTTTTAGGGACGAGGACTGAATCAAGGGCCGGACCGCTACATTCGGCAAGGGTTCAAGTGATAGGGACGAGAGATTAGAGTGAATGGCTATGAATAAGCAACAGTCGTTCATGGTAAGAGCTCATGGAAAGAGAAAGATACTGAGTTCGGGAAGCCGAGTTAACACGTTTATGCCTAAAACAGCTGCTGTGAATTCCAAGAACTGTGGGACTAATGACCTCGTTCCGGGCCCCATATCACTTAGAAATGATCTGATATTTCCTTAGAAGTATGGCACCACTAACATAAGGTTCTTAAGAGGATCCAACTGCAGCTACTGAAAAGGGAATTGAATCAGACTCTTTCACCGTATATGAAGCGGCCGGGAATAGGAATTCCTACTTGTATGCGTTCGGGACGTCTTTCATATGAATAAGCTTATGCCCTAACACGCTTGTGCCCCTCTGAAATTTCCCTGTTCAAGCTGGTGACCTCTTTCATAGGAGACGGAAAGTCAAGACTGAAAGGAACGAGCTTTCCGTTTTTTAACTAAACTTTCATATTAAAGTAGAGTAATTAGACGGGAGAGAGAGGCTGGACGAGGGAGCCGTGGATGTCTATCATCCAACGGATATGGGCTTTCGTGCTACGACACCAGCGAAGGGAAGTTGGCTGTTCCGGCGGCGAGAACTTGAATCGTAGATATCCCGCCTAAAGGAGTAGCTGGAACTGGATGCCGCTGAGCAACAAAGTGTGAGTTATCGCATGAGGGATTCCCTGAGTCTTCTCTCCAGTGTTCAATAGGCAGTTGAGAGCCAAGAGAATAAAGTAGGCGACCAGAGACGGAACTTGATACTTGAAGAGCAGGTCATTCATGATATGTTTGAAGAGCTGGAGGTTTTGAGGAGGCGCGAACAAGAGGTAAGTGGATTGCAAAGAGAGGAAAGCTACGTTACGTCGGTCCCGTCAGATGCGTACTAAAGAGAGGAGTAGAGTAGGAGGGCGGTGGGGGGCTAGGGAATCCGATAGCAGCGTCGTGGAGAATGAATGCCGAAGCAGCAGATAGAGGAATTCAAGCATGATGGGAGACTTCGGATCGCAGGAATGGCGATCAAGTTCGGGATCGGAGTTCAGTCATTCATAAGATCGGATGTCATGCCTGGGATTGCTCGAACGACTACTGCTCCCGAACTACGACCCGGGCTATCGACCAACAAGAACGAGTCTTATGCCAGGGGAGGGGCTGCGTGCGAACAACGTGAACGAACGACTGGAAAGCGACCATCGAGCGCTATCGAACGATGCCAATGATGACCCATCGCCCGCAGACAGGTGATAACAACGCTTTAAACGCATTGATTCTTTAGAAAACTACTGGATTTTCTGAGCTTTGATCCGATGACAGTGAACGAGACCTTGATCCGCTGACTTCTTTAATTAGGTAGGCACTTGACCCGACTTCGCAGTTGAGGTTTTGAGATAAATTGAACCCGACTTCTTTCTTTACGCACTTGACCCGACTTCTTTACGCACTTCCACCCATTCGTTGGCGAAGGTGCCATTCCAGAACTCGTGCCAATGGAAGGAGTTCCAGCAGTACGAGGAAAGAGATCCGTCCTCGCGAGGTCCAAGCTCTGATGAAGGGTACGAAAGCTACTTTCTTAAGCCCATCATCAGATGCGTACTCAATAAATTAGGATTCAAGGGGAGCACGACCGAACTATGAGAGGGAGTGCCAGCAAAAGGAGCCCGTCAGATGCGTACGAAACGGACGAGCCTTCTCACGAGGTGAATAGTCGATGGGCTCACTCGGAATTAATGAAGTTGGGAAGACTCTGGTTGTTGGCGCAATTGCAGGTTGGCGCAATGGTTGGGTATAGTAGGTGATGTGATCTCTCGTCTCTCTTCTTTAATTCGAGAAAGAAGGAACGCTTTGGTCTTCGGCTGTTTGTTCTTTTGTTGCGTTGCATATCTGGTTCGGTGGTTCGATCCGTCTGGTGCTCAAAGTGAGAACAGATTGAATTGGCGCGTTTGCCTCGGAGAGAAAGAAATTTGAACAAGCGGCAGCGTCTCCAAGGGGAGATGGAGCTCAGGGCTTCAGGGCTCGGGTTCGGCCATCCAAGTCTCGCATGCATTCCATTCCTTCTCGCTGTCCCTATGAACCCAACTCATGTGGGGAAAGCCCCCGAAGAGAAGCGAAGATGCGCGGAGCGACTAAAGAAGCGAAGGCTGGAATCTCTCACTATAGAAAGCTAGACCATTGGCATCCACGACGGAGGATTCTCTCTTGCATTTCACTCCACCTCCACTCAGTCTCTTTCTCTTCCATTGGAGGAGCAGATGAACTTCGATGCCACGGCTGCTTCACTCCAACACGACACGACACAGCTGCACAGCCCGAGCCACGGTTGCTAGCGTCAGAATAGCTTCTAAAGGATGAAGGATGGATGGATGAATCAGAACGATGAAACGAAAGTCTTTCTTTAATATAACGCTAATTGAAACTAAGATCTTTCTTTAAACGCGAAACTATCCACAAGAATGAATCTTGAAAGTGTCCCACTAAGGTTCGGGAAGGAATGATTCAGTAGCTGCTGGATGCTCCGACGGTAAATGTGAGGCCAGGTCAGTGAACTTAGTGCCATCAAAAGAAGGATCCCTGCTTGCGAATTCTTTCATGATTGAATGATTGGCAGACGAGGAGGAAGCTCGGTCTCAGGCAAGCAAAGGGCTGCAGTGTGAAGATCGCCTGCTAAACCTAAACTTGCTCTCGTTGGATTGGTTGGCGCACCTTCGTAACTAGACAGAGCACGAGATTCAATGACCGTTCTTCCTCGTCTCCCTGGCACTGGACCACTCCTCGTCCTCGGTTGCTCTGGCTTGCACTGGACCACTCCTCCGTTCCTCCGACGTTGCTCCTCCCTTTGCCATTGGTCGCCTCGGACTTTCACTGGTCCTACTGATTTCAAGTTCAATCTCATATGGCACTCTTGGCAAGCAAATGGAGCTCGTTCATTCAATAGCTACGAAGAGACACGCAAACCGAGTCTTCTATAGACTTAGCGAAAAGAACTGTCAGGCGCGGAGATGCGATTCGCCAAGCAGCATAGCATAATTTGGAATGGCCGCTTTACGTCGTTATACTCGTCCCTTCTCAAAGAAACCTACCCAAGGCAGATCGAGAATGAAATGCAGAAATAGTGGATAAGCCCAAGAGGAGGCTAAGCCCTATTCGATAAAAGATGAATGAGAAGCTCCAAGAAACCCTAAGAAGGGAGGTTTTCTACTCCTACCTTGACGAGGTGCAACTCCAGGCCATCCATCACGTAGGCGCAGAACTCAAATGCTATTTATTCTGGAACTCGGGCCATACGTGCCATTACGGAACTCGGGTCCAAGAACTCATTTCTTCATTTCGAAACGAGGGTCGGGACCGTAGGCGGTGATAGGAGAAGGAGAGGTGGATCCGGAGTTCCTGCGATGATGGGACTGATATGCAGGGCTGGGACATTATAGGCCGCCTCCTAAGATATGGGACTTGGGTGCTTGGGGACGCTCCAGGGGACTTGGGTGCTTGGGGACGCTCCAGGGGACTTGGGAACGCTCCGGGGTGCTTGGGGACGCAAACTAAGGTCGCTTTACGCTTTCTTATATTACCTCGCCCTACGCCTTGCTTGCTTGGTTTATAACTTCCAGATCGGACTCTTTCTTTCCTCTATCCTTCTTGTTCTCCCTCGTGGCTTCGATCGTTTCACTCTAACTCACGCTCCCGTTGGACCACAGGAATGGCACCCCTCCTAGTCGCTCCCACTACGCTAGCTTAGCCCACTTCTTTCATAATTAATCTGGTGTCTGATCCCAGGATTTCATTCTTTCTCTGGGGCGGTGGGTCCTAGGAGCGGGCCTAAGCAGCGTTGCATTAGTTCATCGCTCTGACTCGCTCAGATGGCGTAGTTTTGACTCGCTCTGACGTCTATTTAAAGCCTCGCACTTCATAGAATAATAGTAGGGAGTAGAAGTGGAATAAGACTCGTTGGTGACAGGCATCAGAGTTGTGTTCGGGAGCAGCCCCAGGAAAAATAGTTGGCAGTTTCATCGGCGCACTCACTTAGGCAATTCCAGAGAGCATGGTGAGGATAGGAGGATTCAGTGAGCCAGCTTCAATTTCCTGATGCGCTTGTGCCTGCCTATCTTAAGACAGATCTATTTGATGCGTTTGTGCCTCATAATTAAATCAGATCTCTCGTCGCTCCACTGAGTTCACTGCTCCACTTCGTTCTGCGTTCATATTCCTCGTTGGTCGCTAGCCAGCCCTAGGCTCAATATTAGTATAGGACCTGTGTTCGTGCCATTTCAGTGGTTCCAGCAGGAGTAGATCGGCCTAGCCCTCAATTCTTCATGTTCCGGTTGGTCGCTAGCCTTTCAGTTTGTTCGTGCCACGTCTCGTTCCAAGGGTTCTCGTTCCCAGATCTCATGAATGCCGATGCTTGATTGGAACCCATCAGAGATCGAATGCAGCTCTGAAGTCTGAGTTCAAGCAGCAGGAATGCATCCAGAAGTTCAATGGCAGAGGAGTCGGATTGAAAGTCCGATAGCAGCTAAGTAGGTAGAGCGAGGAACTTCATTGCTAAGCCTGGCATAGAGAGAAAGGATAAGTTCACCGGGGGCAATTCTAATTCAATTGAATGTTGCGCTCAAGGTCCATGTCATTTCTTAGAATAAGTAAGATCGATCAGTCACTTCGTTCAGTTCATTCCCCTATCCCCACAGCCCATCAGAAGCGTACGAAAGAGAGCACGAGCACAAGCACAACTGAACGGAAGTGAAGGCGTGCCATCTTGAAGGGAAGGCGTGCCAGCCAGTGAGGAAGTGCCAACCATGCCGCCCATCATCAAATGCGTACTCATCAAGAGATCCAGGACTTTACCCGTCGTCAGCCTTCTTTACTTTCTCCGGAGCATGCCTTCGTGTCGTCCGCCTTTATCCGGGGAGCACACGCCATCTGTTCAATCAGGAGAGGAGCAGTGGGTCAGTGGGTAAGCGCAGACGTTGGTATGCCTCTATTCACCGAACCAGTGGATAGGTACGCTGTACTGACTCCTTCCCATTGCATTGGTATAGACCTCTCCTTTTAGTAAATAACGAATGTAGCTATATGACACATAGACACATGTTCCTATATGACATATGGAGACATTTATGTTCCTATATGACATATAGAGACATGTAGCTATATGACATATAGAGACATGCCTCAATTAGTACAAGTCCATCATGGCAGGTCCGGTCGGGAATGAAAGGATCGCACACATCGGAGAACTGAATCGGCATCGCATCGGTTCGGCTTTAAAGTCTGAGTTCAGTTCATGAGCTAAGTTCGGGATCGAATGCAGCGCCGAAGCGGAGGAAAGCAAGATAAGGCAGAAAAAAGCAAGCCCACGGAGCGGTGCGAAGATGGATCGAATCGAAGTTCGTCCAATGGGAGCTCGGCTGTGTGGTTAGCGTACGTGCCAACGGGACTCGCTTAGCGTCGTTTCTAGCGTCCAAGGGGGGGTGAGGTCGTTTATCGTCCACTGGGAGCTCGTGACGTGGAGGGGAGCTCGTGCCATCGACGTCGTTCCTCGTGGGAGCCATCTTAGTAGGGCAAGTGTGTGATGCCTCGTGGGAGCTTCTCTAGCGTCGTGGGAGTCCGTGATAGCTACTAGGAGAAGCCACGAATGCAATGCAAATGCTATCAAAAGACACATAAATTAAAGTTTAATAGAGAATAGTTGGTTGAATGTCGAATAGAGAATTCAGATTGCTAAAAGTAGCTCGTTCAATGGTGCGGATCAAGTCCTCCCGTTAGCGGAGTCAAGACTACCTCGCTAGGACTCTTTATTCCGCTCCTCAGACCTCTACGCTCTGTCTACCTCGCTAGGACGGATCTCTTTATTCCGTTCCTTTCTTTTCTTCTCTTAGCCCGTTAGCGGAGTCTGGTTCAATCCCCCTTAGCGGAGTCAAGTCAAGACTACCGGACTCTTTATTCTTTACTCATCCTCTCTTAGCGGAACCAAAGGAAAGGTGGCAGTCCGAGCAGTCGTACGAGCGACATGAACTAAGGGAAGCAGACGAGGGAAGAAGTGAGCGGTAAAATAGTCTGTCTGCGCAGCGAAGCCCTAGAAACGAGGCCAGAATAAGTACCGACGCGTATAGGAGGGGCTTAAGTCGGGGCTCAATTTAGCTCAGAGTGCCCGCATGCCGATTGATTGTAGTAAAGGATCAGCATTGTTAGTCTTAGTCTCTTCCGTGTTGCGTTGCATTGGCAGTCCAGCCTTTGCTTCGTTCTTCCTTCCTCATTTGCTTCGTTGGTCAATTCCTTCAAGTCAGCCCCGCCTTAAATACTACTATAGTCGCTTGAACCAATATCTATATCTCGTCGCTTGAACTCAATACTAGTAGCTTGAACTCAATACGTACGTCGCTTTCACTCTAGTCGCTAGCGGCGTTCGGGATCGATTCATTATTTGCAAATGGGATCATGGGGCAGGAGCCGATCTCAATCAAGTCAAGTAGATCCGCCCTGGCGTAAGGATGATGGGATGCCCGGAAAGATCTCAAGTGTAGTGTAGCCCCCGTTCGTGGGGTTGGGATTAGGAGAAGACCAGGAAAGATCTCAAGTCAAGTAGAGAAGACGAGGTCCATAAGCCAAGCCAGGAAAGATCTCAAGTCGTAAAGTGCCTTTGATGCATGGTCTTGGTCAGCTTAGCTTGGCCCCTCCTCCTATATGCGTGCGTCGGGGCTCTTTCTGGGCACTCTTCTAGTATGTGGTCGGGGATACTTTACTTCGGATCGTAGGCATAGGTTGGACAAGGACACTCAGTATTCTGACAGATCGATCAGTCGGACAAGACAAAATACGTAGTGCTCGTTCCAGCAACAAATGGGGGAGTAGAAGTTCTTCGTTCAGGAGTAGTGGTCCAATGGGAGGAGTAGAAGTTGCTCGTTCCAGAACTCGTGCCAATGGGACAGTTGATTGAAGTGGCCTAGCCCCAGGTGTGAAGAAGATTGGAAGCCCGGTCAAACAAAATAAAGATGGATAAGTTCTGTGAGCCGAGGGCGGGGCAATGTGCAAGGCTAAGGCAAGATCAGAGGTGCGTGCGGACTACTCAACCAGACCAGACCAGGGCATGGGAATGGGATCAGAGTGAATGAGCGGGGAATGAGCCCGGGGAATGAGCCATCAGAAGTGAGGGATCGGAGTTCTGAAGAGAAGTAGTGTCAGGTGCGATCCAATCCAATCCATAGTAGGAGTTGTCCCTTAGGTCTGATTGAATTCTTTCCCACGTAGGCATTCTTTCCGATCTATAATGCGTGTGATCCGTTTCCTAATAAAATAACAAACGAGGCACGCCACTTCTCTTTAGTTCTTTTCCCGGGCTTGTGCACTTCCCACTCTTTGGTGGTTGAAGTGGTCGTTCAGGACAGTTTCAGTGGTGGTCGTTCGTTCCAGCAACAAGTGGCATCTGAGTTGTGGTCGTGGATTAGCTATTATAACTTATTAGCCCATTTTCCTTATCTTTCCTTATCTCACTTATCTTTCCTTAGCTCTCCTTAGCTCTTATATGTCTTTCCTTAGCTATTCTCACTTAGCTCTTATAGTGTGTGAAATTGCCATTTGAACGCATGTCTCAATTCATACAAATCAATCTGAATGGCGTGGTCTTGAATTGGAGGAATGAGTAATTAATTGGCAGGGCGCAGGTCGGTCGGGATCGTTCAACAAATCTTAATAGCAGGGCAAGTCGGGATAAGCAGGATAAGCACAAGCAAGGAATCAGAAGCAAGGCCCAGGGAAGCAAGGAAGGAAGTCCATAGCCCACGCAAGGAAGCAAGCAAGGAAGTCCATAGCCCGCTAGCAAGGAAGCAAGCACTTCGGCAATGAAAGATCAGATCGGATGGGAGCAAGCAGAGGAAAGAGTGAGCCCAACCAAGTGAGGGAGCAAGCAGCGATCAGTCGTCATAAAGAAGTTCGGCGGAGTCGGAGTTTAGTTCATGATTCGTTTATTATATTTAGATGTCTGGTCGCTCTCTCCTTTAATTATAATTCGGGAAAGATTAGTTAGTGTCAAGGCTCAGTTAGCTTCGTTCTTTTATTATTTTATTAAATAGTATAGAGGTGCTTCGTTCTCTCTAGTAATAGCTTGGAACCACAGCACTTGGCGCTATAGATCATGTGGCTTCGTGCCCGATCTGTTAAGTCGGTTTAAACCAACGCAGCTAAGTTTGCGAATGCGCAAGAAAGCCACAGAATATAATATGCTTAACACATGCCATGCTAGTTGAATAGAAGAGAGCGAAGAGAAGGAAGTAGAGAGGCCGGAAGAAGGATGTCAAGTAAGTGCGGAGGAAGAAGGCGAAAGAGGAAGGGCACGACTGACCTAAGGAGTGCTATCCAGTGCGTAAGGACAGAGAGCGGAGCTGTAAAACCGAGAAAGAAAACCTGTCTTGAATGAGAGTGACAATGGGACTGCTCGTTCCAACCAGAACAAGCAATTTGGCAGGTGTGGCCAGAAGGAGACTCGTTCCAACCAGAACCAGCAGCAGGAGTACGAGCACGAGCAGCAGTGGCACAAGCGTTCAATCATAATCTAATCTCAGTGCGTTCAATCAATCAGAGTAGCAGCGTTCAATCAGGTTCATTCAATCACGAGGGAAGCGTTCAAGCGTTCAATCAGTAGTAGGGCAGCAGTGGGACAAACAAGTAGAGTAGGTGGCCTCCTAACCCTAAGATGGGCCTGGCCTCCTAAGATGGGCTCGGGAAGTCGAGCTGATATGGATAAGTGGCCTCCTATAAGGATGAAGATCAGCTATCGGACTTTCCATCAAATCAAGTAGTTTGCTTAAGCCAAAACGAGCTCAAAGCCTTTAAAGAGCAATCTGCGATAGATTGGTCATTGTCTGGTGAAATCTCCCTTGGCTTCCGTCAAGTCAAGACTACCAGGTCTCTTTCTTCCTGACAACTGGCAAAGCTTCTCCCGTTGGTCGAACTTTGCTCTTTCTTCCGCGAATATGCTCGGTCGGGTCGGTCGGGAAGAGAGGACGGGACGCGTGGGACGGTGAGTGGTTGAGCGAAGAATACTTGAGGGAAGCAGACGAGCAGCAGATCCACAGAAGTCTGAGTTCAAGCAGCAGAATCAAGGTGCGAAGATGGCAAGGATCTTGATTATATTAAGGCAGCAGACCAATGAAGCATGAATCTCAAGAGAGCTCCATGAAGCTACTTATCAGAGCCGAGGCCCAGAGAGGGAAGCCAGACTTATCGATTCGATCGGGTGTGAGGGAACTTCACTTCGTTCAATCAAGATCTTCACGCCGGATCAGAGTTCTGTTGGCGGGGACCAGCACCAGGCTCAACTGGCACTCCCTCTGTTCCGTTCGGTCGTGCTGTCGTTGAAGCCCTCATTTCGAGCATTTTCCCTCGTTGAAGTGGCAGTTTTTATCGTTTTCGAACCTACGCCTGGCTTTTTTTTGTTTACTCGAAGGTTTTAGGCAAGAAATCATGTATCAGATTGCACAAATCTGACTTTTCCTTTAATGGCAGGTCGGTTGCTATCCGTCACATATAATTATAATATAGTACGCAATAATTCAATAGATCATTGGCAATGAAATAGAGCAGATCGGAGAGGAATTTAAGAAGGAATTCATGGTCGGATCGTAGGCATTGGCATGGGAGACTTAACTGAGGATAGCAGCATTGGCAATTAAAGATCAGATCGGGAATGAGGAATTCAAGAGACTGATCGGAGAGGAATGAAACATGGTGGGCATGGCATCCGGAATAGCTCTTCGGGAGACTTCTCGGAGGAATGCGTTCAAGGAAAGATCTCGGCGCACGCACTTAGGCTAGGGAATGAAAGATCACATCGCATCGGCGCAGCGCACTTCGGGAAGATCGCAAGCACTTCGGCAATTCAAGAGACTGATCGTAGGAATGGAATGCTTTCAATGAGGTTGGGTGCGTAATTAAAGAGAAGCTTGGGAATTCGGATCGTAGGCAAGATCGGCGTAGAAGGAAGTCCTCGGCGCACGTCACGTAGGCAATTCAACATCGGGAATGAGGACGAAGGCTAATAATTGAGTTGATTGGATAGGGCACTTCGGGAATTCACGATCGGGAATAGCTTCATCGGCGCACGTCGGGAAGGGAAGATCGCATAGGAAACTTCGGATAGCGGGGTTCAGTTCGGGATCTTAGTTCAGTTCGCGGGGCAGTCGTTCGTGACTTTCTTGATCTCAGTTCCACAGCTAGCGCTTCGGATCAGAATAAATAGCTAGGAGAGGAGAGCTCGGGAGCAGAAGGAAGTGGGGGATCTGAATGAATGTTTGATCTCATTTCTTATATTTAGTAGTGTTGTTCCTCGCATAAGAAAGAGTTCTTCGTTGGTGCGTTTGTGCCTATCTTCATCAATCAGATCTCAGTCCTCTCGTCTGGTTCGTTCCTGTGTTCTGATCTTTCTTTTTATTATTGTTGCGTTTCATCTCAGTCCTTTGCTTAGCTTCTTCCTTAGTTATCAATCAAGAAAGCACTGCCCAAAAGAGCTTTGCTATAGCAGACTACGGTCTCGCAAAGCCGGTCACCAGATGCCTACGATCAAAGGAAAGACAGAAAGCAAAGGAAACGAGAGAAAGCTACTATGTGCTTAACACATGCTAGTCTAACGGCAGTAGCAGCACGAGCACCAGAGACTGGGAGGACATGGCTTTCATCTATTAAGGCAGTTGAACGAGCCACTTCTCCAAGAGGCACGCTTCGCACAGGAAACTAGGCCCGCCACGGCAGCAGTTGAACGAGGCGCGATCTCGATTGCATAATTTAGTCGAGCCAGGGCTTAGCACTATTTTTCCATTTGCACGGGAACGAGGCTTGCTTTCTCTATTGCACACGAACGAGGCACGCCAAGCTTTCTCCATTCCATACACAAACGAGGCACGGCTTTCCTCTATTCTTTTAGCTATTATTCGAGCTCTCCATTGCACACGTTGGTCGCTAGCCCGTCGTTGAAGATATGACTCGTTGGTCTGGTCGCTCTCTCTTCTGTGGGTTCGGGTTCGTCTCGTGTGTTCTTTTATAATCAAGTTGTTTTCTAAATACGAAATGAGTTTGAAGCCGTGTTTTAGGCAATCTGCGATAGATGATAGCACGCCACTTCTCATTTGCAGTTGAACGAGGCACGACACGGATGTAGAGTAGGGAACGCACAGACTCTTGCCCGTAGTAGAACCACTTGAACGAGGCACGACACGTCTGTCTCCCCCGGCTCTAAGAAGAACAATATATCTTTCAGGAAATACAGAAAGAAGAGGCAGGGATTCGTTCAGGAAATACATCAGGAAGAGCAGAAAGAAGATAAATCAGATGCGCTAATTAATCGTGATTCAAGAACGCTTGTTTGGTCTCAAAGGTAGAGTCGGACGGTGAGACGGTGAGTAGGACACGTGGAGAAGTCGGACAGATCGATCAGTGGGACAAGCGCAGCAGTGCGTGCGTTCAAGCGTTCAATCAGTGGGCTCAGCATTCTCCAGTAAAGATGGAGCGAGTGCGAAAAGATCGGATAGCAGGAATGGAAGATCGGGATGTGAGGGTCACCAATCAAGCCAAGCACTTCGGAGAGTAGGCAATGAAAGAATTGGAGACTTGACTTCGGGAATGAAAGATCGCATAGTCAACTTCATCGGCAGAGGAGCGCTAAGGCAGAGGCAAGAGTGAATATAGCCAGCCGGGTGTGAAAGGACACCAGGATAGGATCCGAGTTCATGAGCTGGAAGGCTAACAGCGTCCTATTCTATTCTTTAGTTCGGGATCTTAGTTCGCGTGTGATCTGTTTATTATATTTAGTTGTGTTCGATTTGTCCTTTGCTTAGCTTCTTTTGCCTCTCTAGTACCAGCGTGGAACCATTGTACTAGGCAATCAGGATCACAGAGCTACGCGCTCGATCCGCTCTAGTAGGTTTTTAAACCAACGCAGCGAAGAAGAGAAGGGAAAGCTCAAAGCCACGAATAAAGGAAAAGAGACAGGCACAGTAGAGCATGAGTCTAACGAGCCTAAAGAGAAGATAGTTGATTCTCCATGATAAGGGTTCAAGTTAATTCTCCGCGAGGTGAGAAGGGAGGTTCAATGAAAATAGGGGACTTACACATAGAAGCTCACAGCTGCATAATATAAGCTTTATTCATTTTGTTGCTTTTAGTAGTTCAAAGGATTTCTCCATTGGCACTAGAACGAGCCACTTCTCCCACGAATGAGGCACGAACAACGAGGGTTGAAGCGTTCAATCACGAGTGGTGTTCAATTAGCGTAGCGGATGAAAGAGATGAGTAGCCAATTCAGAGGGATCGGAGGAAAGGAAAGTCGCGGATGATAGTAACTCCCGAGCAGCTACTTAGAAACGCGGAATTAATGAAGTTGGGTGTGGAGGCCCCGGGAAAGAGGCGCACTTCGGGAATTCCAGATAGGCCGGAAGATCACATCACTGGTTTTGGTGTTCCACGGGAGAGAATCAGTCCTTTATTAGTTGGTGTGGCAGGGGACATAAGAAGAACTCCTTTCTGAGTTGGTATGGAACGGTCCTTTCCTCCTTTCAGAGATTAGACAGATTCCTCGATCAGTCCTTTATTAGTTGGTGTGGCAGGGGTCCACGGGAGAGACTTTCAGATCATTCATGTTAGATGTGCTTGTGCCTATCTTCATCCGATAGTGTCTGTGATTCATTTTTTAATAGATGATGAGGCACTTCTCCCACGAACGAGGGAAGCGCAGAAGCAGCGAAGTTGAGTTAAGCACTTGACCCGACTTCCTTCTTTCTTTAATGAATAGCTTCGCGGGTTCAATTTCCTTATACTATTTTCTTTTCTTTAAGCACCTCCTTCCGGGTGGCGCTTCTGCCAGTCGCGCTCTTCTTCGCGGGTTCCCATCCTTGATCTCCGTGAACTTATGAGGAGGAATCTCCTTGAACTTCTCACAATAGTAGAACAAGATCACATATAGGAGACTTCGGAATGAGGATAGTAGGCGCGGCGCATACGGAATGCTTTTCAAACATCACAGACTTTACTTCGGGTCGTAGGCATAAGGAAGTTCGGGATGGGATCATACATAAAGAGTTCATGAGCCAAGTTCGGGAGCTCGGAGGAAGGCAGTGTGACGAAGCAGAAGTCGTGAACCGAGAAAGCATGGCATGACAGATCCACAGAATTGCTTTGAATGCCGAAGCTACGCTACCTCTGAAGAAGCATATGACAGATCCACTGAAGTTTTTTCATCTGCGCCGAAGTTCCCACCAGAGTAATAAGATATTTTAGAAGAAGGTGACGAAGCAGCGAAGTTTCTTAAAGCATTTCAATTTCCGTGCAAGCAAAGCAGCGGATAGCTTCGCATAGCCGGAAGTCCTTTATTGCTCGACGTGGGGAGAACTCCTTTCTTGCTGGGCGGGGGACAGAGGCCCTCGATCACATCACTGGTTAAGGGTGTTCCACGGGACATAAGAAGATCAGTCCTTTCTTAGTTTAGTTGGTGTGGGTCCACGGGAGACAGACAGATTCCTTTCAGATCTATAGTTCATGATTCGTGTGATCCGTTTGTTACTATAGGAACTCACGAGCCACTTCTCCCACGAACGAGACATTGGCATTGGCATACTTCTCCAACACAGCACGAACGGGGCACTAGGAAACCCGGACAGGACGCCACGAATATATGACTGAAGAACTACGAACTAATGACTGAATAACTACTACGGACAGGACGCCACGGACGACTGACTGAAGAACTACGGGCAGAACGACGGAATAACGACGCACAGAAGCACGACAGAAATGAGCCACTTCTCCCACGAATGAGGGACTGATCCAACGAATGAGCCACGTCTTTAGCACTCTTTTTGTTGATAATAAGGCACGTCGGGAATGAAGCCCGTCAGTACGAATAGAGATGAAAGGATACTTTACCCGTTGTCAGCCTTTATCCGGGGAGCACATGCCTTCAATTCAATCATCAGGAGAGAGCAGAGCAGATGAATGAAGGTCAGATCTGTCTGTGCCTATGAGCCAGTACTGACTCCTTCCCACTGGTATAGACCTCGAGATGCCTTTCATTGGTGGTATAGGCTTCAGCTTAACCGGGTTCGGTTCATGAGTTTCAAAGACTAATTCCTGACTTCCTTCTTTCTTGACTTTAGGATGCCTCGTCTCGTTTCAATTCCTAGGAAAGCTAGGACGAGCAACCCAACTTCAGAGCTTTCTGTCGTGACCCAACTTCAGTGCGCAGCCAGGCACTCCCGTGACCCAACTGATTGAAGTGCGCTGCTTCGTGCCCCAACTTCAGTGCTTTCTTTAATTAATTAAGCACCCGATTTCCCCTTCTCAATTCATATTGGAACGATTAGTCACAGAGTAGCGGCACGAGGACGAGCAGGCGTTCAATCAATTAGTAGCGCTCACGTTCAAGCAGGGAAGCACGAGTGGTGTGGTGTTCAATCAGGTTCGCTCAAGCGTTCAATCAGTGGGCTCAATCAAGTCAAATCTCTAAATTTCATTGGTTTTGACCATAGGTGAGCATAAACTTTTTGACTGCATCAGTGGTCTTGCCTAAGGAAAAACGAGTTTAATAGTTTTGACCATAGGTGAGCATAAATTTTTTGACTGAAGAAGTAGCTCCGCCCTCGGAAATGATACTTGATGACTTTTGCTGCTATATTCGCATGATGACTTCAGTGGTTTTGATTCGTTTATTATATTTAGATGATGAGCCACTTCTCCAACGAAAGAAGAGACCTGAACCGAATATACCTGGTGCGTACTCGTTCAGGAAATACTGAAAGAAGAGCGCGACCGAACGAACGGTAGGTAGAGAGGGAGTGCCAACCGGGAAGGCGCAGGAAGCTGAGAAGAGGAAGGAGGGCTAAGGTGCGCAAGAAGAGGACTTTATGGGACTAGTGAGAGAGATACGCCTAGCCTAATCGGGGAAACATGAATAGTTAATCGCCTAATGTCTGAGCCAGATTCACGCATAATGTCTCAATTCGTTCAAATCTGAATTGCAGGAGTGAGGTCCGGTCGGGAATGAACAACAGTAATGCACGTGAGACTGAGGATCGTAGGCAATTAATTCCAGAGAAGCATGGTGAGGATAGCAGGGTGAAGTGAGCCGGTCATAGCAAGTGAATTTCGCAGGAAGCCCGGAGTTCATGAGCCAACAAGTTCGGGAGCAGCATAAGAAAGTTCACGCCCCGGCATTGAAGCAGCTCGGGCAGGTTCTTCAACCAGAGCGAAGTGGAGCGACGGAGGAGATTAAAAGTCAGTTCCGCAACGATAGGAATTGAATTCAGATTCACTATTCACTCAGTGGAGCGACGGAGGAATTGAATTCAGATTGAAATTAAGTTACGCGCCTAAAGTCTAAGTAAAGCGACCGTGATCTATAGGGGAGCGCAGGAACTTGTAGCGAGGGACGTTCTCTGTCTTGTCGTACTTTCTTTCTCGGCTCTGTATGTCGTTTGTTAATAGAAGAAGATCGACCCGTCTCTTCTGTGATGCGTTTGTGCCTCGTATTAAATCAGATCGTCTCGTCTCGTTACTGGCATCAGACTCTTTGGCGCACTTCCACTCGACAGCAGTAGGACAAGCACTTTTGGACAAGTAGGACAGGCTGAGTCGGGGAAGAGTTCAGAAGAAAAGAGTTCAGTTCGCCGAGGGCTGTTCAAGCGCGCAAATACCAGCCAGCTTCATTCCAACTTGAACCCAGCAGCAGCAGAGCGCTAAGGCATAAGCAGAGGAAAGGCAAGGCAGGGTGTGAAATGCGTTGAAGTGGTCGGTCGTTCAGGACAGTCAGTTTCAGTGGTTCACGTGGTTCATTCGTTCCAAGTGTTCGTTCCAGCAATCCCAGAAGAGTTGTTCGGCGCCTATCACAGGTTGTTTATGAGTTCCTTTCATTGCACTTTTCTTCAGTCAAGTAAGCTCCCCGGCATTGAAGCATGCGAGATAAGAGTGCATGTTCACGCCCCGGCATTGAATAAAGCAGCCATCTCATTCTCATGGGTAAATAGCTGCGTCGTTACTTTACTTGAAGTCCCCATCCTAGTAGTCATTCTTTCCATCCCATCTGATCTGAGTAGGCATTGCGGTGGGCTTCCATCTGAATATTTAGTGTGATCCGATCCGATCTCGAAGAATATTTTATGCGTGTGATCCGTTTCTGACTTAATACACAAACGAGGGACGCTTCCGTTCCCTCTATCGGTTGTAAGAAAGATGTGAAGTGAGCCAGCCGGGTGTGATGTGAATGTGAAGAAGAGAAAAGAAAAAAAAAGGAGAAGAAATATTGCGTAATATCGCGCTAAGGAAGCAGCGAAGAGGAGACGTTCACTTGACTGACCCATCATATCTGATTTTGCAGACGAGCGATAAGGAAGCCGCGAAGTAGCAGAAATAAGGAAAGCAGAGCGCTAAGGAAGAAGTATGAGTTCAAGCTGCAGGAATGCATCCCGAAGCAGACTCAGACTAGGGCAGGGCGGAGTGGGGTTCAGTTCGCCGGCTTCAATTCCATTGTTGCGCTCAAGGTCCATGTCGTTTGTTATCATAAGATGGTCTCGTCTGGTCTCTCTTAAGTAGGTTCATCAGAGGGTTGAAGCGTTCATTCAATCAGTAGCGTGAAAGCAGCGTTCAAGATCAGTTCGCGGGGTCAGAAGTTATCCGTGCTCGATTCAGCTATTAGTGCTCATGGGCGAATGGGAAGCGAAGGAAGTCACGAACGCAGCTCTTAAGACTTGAGGGAAGCTGACGAGGCAGTAGCAAGTACACCTGTCACCAGCCCCAGGGAAGCGCATAGAAGAGAAGAAAGCAGAGGAGGGGGACTAGGACTAGGAGGGCAGAGCGAAGAAGATAGAGCACCAGCGTCGAAGACTTTCTTTCATTGAAACCCAACCCCCTAGGGGCGAGATAGAGATTCATTTGCAGTCAATCAGAACGAAGAAAGAATAGAATAAATAGAGATGCTGTCAATCAGAGCCAATCGAAAGAATAGGACTCAAGTCGGTTGAACTATAGTAGCTATTTCAATTGAAGAAAAAAGAGGATAAGCAGCGAAGAAAAAGCAGCAGGAGTGGCGTGGCAAGCAGCAGAAAGCATAGCAGGAGTCGAGCTAAGCGTAAGGGTTTGAGGGAAGCGCATCATCAGAGCGAGGAAGAAAACAAGCTAAGCCACGTCTCCAAGGTAGGGTAGGAATGGAAGAAATGGTGGCTCCAGAATGGAATTGGTCTTCTTGTTCACCCCGAGCACCTATCTTGTAATGGGCTGAGAAGTCAGGACTCTACTCTTCAAAGCAAAGAAGTTCCGATCGAGAAGATGGATAGTTGAGATGTTGATTCATTCTCCTTTCTTTATAAGGGTTGGTTCAATTGACGTTAGGGACTTACTTACTAGAAGCTCACAGCTGCATAATAGTTGCATTATTTGTTTTGTTGCTTTTAGTCGTTCAGTGGGGCTACCGGCCTAGACGCATCAGACGCAGAAAAAACAAGATAAGCAGCCAAGCCAAGCAATATTATTACAAATTCAGTTGTCAGGTCAGCGGGACAGATTGCTCAATTCTTCAAATCAGCGGGTCAGGCAGGAATATAAAGGTAAATTCTTCAAATCAGCGGGTCAAGGCGGTCAAGCCGGGCAGATGAAAGAAAGGATAAGGAAAGCAGTGCTCGATGCGCAGATACCTCTCATAGCCTGAAAGCAAGAAGTTGAGGGAAGCAGAAGCAAGCCAAGCGTAACGTAAGAGATGGAGTGCAATAGAGGACCTATAAACCATAGTGGTGAATAGATGCTTGGGTTCGCCCTCTTGAAGAGCCTTTCACTACTGAGACTCGCTCCTTTTTTCTTCGCTCTCGCTCTAACTTACTTTAGTCACACTTAGCAGTAGGTATAGCTGTAGGTCTCACTCGTCCCTCTTACCTTTCCTTGCTCGCTCCGCACCTTGCTCTTACCTCGCATTCTTTTCCTTGATCTTACCTGAGGGTGAGGTTTCCCACCAGGCCCCTCACCCTTTTCCTCTCTTCTCCCCCGAGGGGTTAGGAGGGACAGGGACGTCAACTCAAGGGCATCGCCTATCTAAGTATTAAGTGTTTTTAGGCTCGACCTTTAGGGAGAGGGTAGCTCAACTCAAGGGCATGCCCGGTAGCTCGGCGGCTCAAAGGCATGAGGGTAGCTCAATCAACTCAAGGGCATATCCGTCAACTCCAGGCAAGGGCTGCTCAAGTCAAGGGCGTGAGTCCCCTTGTTTGAATGAGGCTTCAAGCCTCAATTCTTGAATCCTTAATAGTTGGTATGGTCTTGAGCTAGAAGGCTTGTTTGAATGTCCTCGCGTGTGGGCAGCTCAACAATCAAGGAATCAAGGGAGTTGCAAGTTCAAGGGCTGCTCAAGCTCAAGGGAGTTGCAAGTGCTCAAGGGCAGCTAAGTTCTTTCAAGGGTCTCGTTAGATAGCTCGCAATACCGTAATTTAGGGAGAGAGAGAGAGTGGGCCGAATTATTGTGAGAAAATATCCGACGGACGGGAGGAGT
>JBBPFQ010737820.1:0-13991 GCA_037974815.1 Kaempferia elegans
GAGGATTTACGGGGTCTTCTGCTCGACTACACCTGCTCGGCTCAGATCAGTTCGGATCGGCTACTAGGTGACCTGTCTAATTATTTGACTTGTGACTTGGCTTGCCTCTTGACCTGACCTAGACTCTCCATGCTGACCTGGCTGCTGCTTTTGCCGATCGTCCCTCCTGACTTCAAATGTGGGTGGTTCTCCTCTTCTTCCTCTTCTCTGCTTGCTCCTCCTCCCCTCGATCGTTCAACGGTTGTGATCGATTCGATTCCTCTTTGACTCATTGTTAGGCTATGTTAGGACCGTTAAAGTTTAAGGCTAATTTTTCTTAAATCCAATGGATTAATTAAATGGTTGGAATTTTATTTGTAAATTTGTTAATGAGTAATTGATGGATGGAGATATGGCAATGGATGCTCCTATGGGTTTGCTTAAAATTGTGATTGTCATAGGTTTTCAGGTGTTTTACCCGTTTAAGTGTTTAAGTTAGACGCTTGTTTATCATTTAAAGTGCGGGTTGAAATGAATATAATATTATAAAAATTACAGTAATATACTAAATATGGGTGGTAAATTTATACAGACCAAAATATTTAATTAAATAATATATATATGTCATATGTGTGTGTGTTAAAGATTTTTTTTTTAATTCTACTAATTATTTTGTTTATATTAGAATGTTATATAGATGTTAATTTTAATATATTTTAAATAGTTGAATAGAAAAAGTAAATTGATAAGTATAGAAAATATTTGATCATTTAATGTGTATGAGTATGACTATTGGATATCATATACCTGACAGATATAGGGACAGAGGATATAAATTTAATCCGAATCTGATCCATTATCATCTCTAATACTAATGGCATAAACAAAGTTTGGTATTGATAAAATACGTTCCAAACTCTAAAAATCAAAAGTGCATCTTTTCCTGTTTTACCCAACTCAAATCCAACTTTTTCTCTTTCTATTTTAATTTTCTTTTTCTCTTTCTTTACTACTATGTATGCAATCTCTCTTCTCTCCCGTCTCCCTTTTACGTTCATGCATAATTATTATGGTGTTGTGATTTACCTCTCCCTACACATAACATGTGGATAGACTTTGAGAAGTGTTTAGGGTGAACATAATCAATCATCTTTTGCTACAATAATATTATGGTTAGGGGTGCAAATGAGCCAAGCCGCTCGCGAGCCGCTCGTGAACGGCTCGGTCAAAGCTCGACTCGAGCTCGAAGTTGACCAAGCTCGAGCCGAGCTCGAGCTGGCTCGTTTAACATTCAAGCTGAGCTCAAGCCTATGTATTATTGGTTCGAAAGCTCGTCAAGCTTTTTCGAGCCGGGATAATTCAATCTTAGTATATTTAAAAAATATAATACCTTAAATAAAAATAGTAAGTTGTTTAAGTTCTGGTGGCTAGAAGGTTTCATAAAATTTTTGTGTGGTTGAAAGTTCGAATCTCACAATTTACAGCAGTGTGTATTTATTTTAATTTGATTTTTCGAGCCAAGCTCGAGCCTGTGTTTAAGTGGCCGAGCCAAGCTTGAGCCCAAAGTTATAAACTCGCCCGAGCTCGAGCCCGAGCCGAGCCTGAGCCGAGCCTGTTCAAATTTCTCGAGCTCGAGCCAACCCAAGCTCGACTCGGCTCATTTACCGCCCTAATGGCAGCAAAATATGACAATGAAAAAGAGGCAATTTACTAAAATTATTTTCCCCCCTGTAGTTTCAAATATTTTATGTAACTTATGAACTCATTTATTTGTATTTTGTAGTTATATAATTTTAATCAAATTATTTTGATAAGCTTTTAGGAGCAAAAATTAACACATAAGAGTATGAATGAACTCCTATGAGCATCATTAAAAAAAAAAATTAAAAGCATGAATAAATGCTAAAACCTCTATGCATTTAATAATATTCTCATATTATCATTTAATCATTGGAAATCTCATATTATAAGTGTGTTAAGATACTTTAATCAAAACACTTTAATAATTATTTTTGACAAAAATATATCACGAACTTTGTGTTCAAAATAATAAGTTAAAACGATAATATAATTTTTTATTCTGCTTTTGAATTTTGACTATTAGAAGATCATCAAGATATTTTAATTAAAACATTTTGATAAGTGATCAAATTTGTCAATAAGTGATATAATTAAATATTATGTCATTGTACAAGAGGATAAAAGTTTGAAATGGAATGCTTCGGGTCATGGTGTAATGACAGGATTTCTATGTAATCTCCTGTGTATTTATAGTTTGAACTTTAATTACGGCGCATTGTAAGATAATTTTTTTAGTAGGATATCAAACCTGAGATATTAGGTTGTTGAGTTGCTCATCAAGAGTATTTATGGATTTACGTTGGTACGAAACTTCTATGAAATTATGGGATGGGTCGGTAATTCTCATAATTATATTATTAACAAAAAATTAAAAAAAAAAAGTCTAGATTGGATAACTAATTTCAAATCTATGAAAATTATTGTGGAAACCAAATTGGCTTTTGGAGCATGACGGTGACATGGTATGTTCTCCATCATTTACATGGATACATTAGCCGCCAGGTCACAAAAAGAGAGATGAATTCTTATTCGTCACGGAATCTCCCCTTTAGATTTTGCATGGAATTCAGAGAGATAACAAATTAATTAAAGCCCACATGTCCAACTCAGCAATAACTATTATTGCACAATTAATGCACATAGGACATCTTAGGATTATTATTATTATTTTTTAAAATAAAAAAATTAATACTTTAAAAATCACAATATATTTAATATAAATAGTATATTTAATTATAATAAATAGCCATCACATGAGCCAACCTAACAAGCCTTTCAAAGTTGTCATTCCTACGTGGAAATGACCATTAACTTATTGAGTGGGACGTATCGTCAAAGGGACTTTGTTGAACATTAATAATTGGCTGGGGAACAATTATATTCTCTAAAAGCTTATACGTTGATTCCGGATGTAATTTACAGAGAGACAACAATCAGAGTGTTTTTAGTACGTAGGTGAATTTAGGAGGTTGGAATAAGAATGAAATTTGTTTTATTCTTATTTTTTGATATTTGGTAGACAGGAATAAGAATCCATGTATATGTTTCATACCCCAAATTTCATAACTCACACCCTCCTAAGTTATCGCTAAACTCATTCCCCCCTCAATCAAATCCATTACCATTCCGATTACTAAATATATATCAATCACTCCTAAGTGATTTTTTTTTTCCTTTTGAATAGTGACTGGTGTATGAGGAGGGTAGGAATTCGATAAATATTTCAGTGTTAAAAATTAATCTCTAGGTGGTAATGCCTTATCTATCGATTTCGTGGGGACTAACATAATGTTGAATTAAGTAATATCGATCCTGGGGTGACGGCCCAATCCATCGAAATTTTTTATCGATTTCTAGGGTAAATCGGGAAGCGCTCACGATTGACATATCAGAAGTCCAATGTCCCATGATTGTGTATCCTATTTAAAGAAAAAATTCTTACAAATACACTATAGATAGAAATTGAATCATAGATACCTTAATGATAACTTAGTGTCATTTGCCAGACCGGAGTCCCGAGTAGTTAAATTCATGGGAACAATTATATTCTCGTGCTAGGATGAGATGGGGTCTACACGACGTGATCACATATGGGCGGTTTGTACTCATCTAGCTAACCCTAGCATCATTGAGAGGGAAATGAAAAAAAAAAAAAGACAAGTGGACAAAAACTAAAAGATTTTAGTGGAGAGCTCAAGATTCTTTAAAGCTTGGAGTTTATGTTCTAAAACCTAACATTCATAGTGATGAAATGATCCGATCAAATGCATCGGTCCGAGGTAGCGATCAAATCATGATCGAGTAGTTTTGACTGGCTGGATGCAAATCAGGTCGATCCTTAGTAGATCGACTTCCTTCAAGTTGGGATTACTCCATGTCATGCTTCAATCAAGTTGGTCGGGCTTCAGCAGATCGACTTTCTACATGTTATGTAAATAGGAGATCCTTCGAATAAAGGCTTAGAAAGACTCAAGAAAGCAATTAGAAGGGGGCTAAGGCGAACTTTGACAAAACTCATTCAACGCTCAAGTCAGATCTAAGATAAAAGGAGAGTAGAAAGTTATGAAATTGTTTGCCTTGGTGTTGCAACCAATTGCCTTTTAATAGAAAGTAAAAGAGTAACTTAATTTCCAAAGGATGCATCTCTTCCTTTCGTTACCAAGAGATACCTTTCTGAATGATCGGTGCTTTAACTGCCGCAAACCTTAATGATCGGCGCTTCAACAATCGTCAAGTTGAATCCCAATTTGGGCGAGGATGTAACTCAGACTGAATTGACTTGAGGTCTTCTTTTTTTTAGCTGATTTGATCGGAACTCAGTTTGATCTGACTTGGACTCGGTCTAAACTAATCTGAGCTCGATTGGTCTTGACCTGATCTAGTTTAACTTGAACCGAGCTCTACTTTGACTTGTTATCCAACTTTTTAAAACTTTTGACTTGACTAAAAAAAACCATTTTCATCAACTAATTATTATTCAATTTTTTTTTTATTAGTGATGACAAAAGAAAAGAAAAAAGTTTCGAGTTTCACAAGTTTGCATCATCGACAAGGAAAGTTAGACAGGGTGAGGCAATTGGCAGTGGGGTGTCAGAAGCAATGTGGAGGTGGAGATGATCAAAAATAATGTATTTTTGTTCCTTTTTAAAAAATATTTATATAGAATAATTCTTATATTAATGTTTTATGTTGAATAATTCTAAACTATATAATCACAATTTAAATTGCAATTTTATTGTTGCAAATTGAACTATAGATTTCTCATCTCAATTTTGTTATTGCATTCTAGTAACTTAATTACAAGTTAATTAAATAGTGAATATTGTCTACTCAAAGAATCTAAATGAGACTATGATCAAAAGAAGACAAAAGAAGAGGATGAAGTTTATGGAAAAGGCAGAAAAACAAATGCGGTGAGAAAACATTTCGATCGTTCAATAGAAATTTCTAAGAATTTGATTTGAATAATTCATTGCGGCTTGAAAAGCAAAACTCTGATAATGACTCTTAAAAAATAATGTGGACCAAAGAAAATCTGAAGAACTGCGGTATTGGCAGTTTTGCTTCCGAGCCCCGCTAGATTTATAATTATTGAACTCTGTTGGTAAAAAGTAAAGTCGTCACCTTAAGGGTATAGTTTCACACACTCTGAAAGGGTGTAAATCACCGGAACTTCGAGTGGCCTTTTTAGATAGGGAACACGAGATAATCCGAAGTAGTATTTACACCAGTCAAAAATTGAATCACGCTTTACCCGAGTACCAACTCGGCTACACTGAGGGGCTGAACTCAGTCCTTCACTAAGGTCTAAAACAATTAATTTATATTTAATTATCATTTTCCATTTGAATTCATTTCCTAACCTTCTAAAGTCATTGATCTTTAAGAAAAACAGAGCTTAAATACTTCAAAGAATCAGTATTCTGTCTGCGTGCGTGAACGATGCCAAATATTGGGAAGTTTTCCAGATGAGAGTTTTCTTTTTCAGAATTGGAAACTGAAAACAACCCTTTTTTATTAATTTTTTTTTTCAAGACTGTCATTTAATGTGCATTTATATTTCAAGGAAAAGAAACAAAATTCAGATATATCTTAATAGAGGAATACTGATCTGGTACAGTCTTTGTTGTCCACATTAAATAGAACAAAACAGCAAACTATCAAAGGAGTTGGATATGTAGACTAATTCAACTTTGTTTGTAGGTTCTTTCAGTGGATCTATAGATTTTATGTGAACTATTAGGGCCAAACTGAGAAACAAATATACAGTAAGAATCCAATCAAAGGAAGGATTAAAAGATTAAAATTTATTATTTTTTTTTTAAAACTTTTTTTTTGGGTGAATGGCCCTGATCAAGCTCTCATTATTGCCAGCTAATGACTGATATCTTCCTTTCTTTCTTGATGATTGGGAGGAGCAGCCCCTCTGGCCCTCTCTCTCTTACTGTACAAATTTTTTCTCTCTCTCCTCCTCTTCTCCTCGAAGCTTGAGCTCTTCAGGAGTCCATGGATTCAGAAGCTTTGCTTCCAGATCAAACAACGGATGGGGTATTTGCTAGCTCTCTCTGCCCTTTCATTTCCTTCCATCCCTGTCAGACATTTTCTCTCTCTCCTTTTCGATTCTTGGGATGTGTTGGTGTATTTTACTCCATTTACAGCTCCCCTTCAGGTTTCTGCTATGGGATGATACTGATTTTTGCTGCAAAAAA
Source organism: Kaempferia elegans (assembly GCA_037974815.1). Classification (NCBI taxonomy): domain Eukaryota; kingdom Viridiplantae; phylum Streptophyta; class Magnoliopsida; order Zingiberales; family Zingiberaceae; genus Kaempferia; species Kaempferia elegans. The sequence goes on from JBBPFQ010737820.1 coordinate 6,270, forward strand.
AATATATATTTTAAGGAGATTGAAACAGATTAATTTATATATATTATATATATCTTCTTGTTCATTTCTTAAGTATATTTTCTCTATATTTAAGTGTGTTTTTTTATTGTATATGCCTCTTCTTTTAGTGCTCACTCCAGATTAACTGATTAAGCACTGATCTCCTTGTATTTTGTAACTTTCATGAAAAATTTTTTTTTTTTTTTAAAGATATGTGCAATCTCTGTGTTTTAATTTTCATTTCATTTTCATTGATAAATTGTTTGTCTTATCTAATTTCATGAGGTTTCAATCGCGAGAAAATGTTTTAAGTGTTATTAGTTTTATTGATAAAAAACATTATAAAATGAACAAAACTGTTGGGCTATAGAACACTTTTAAATCCTTCAATTATTTTGTAATTCACTCTAACTACTCTCCGATCGATCAATTCATATAATACTTTTGGGTGGCAAAAAACTATTCTCCAACCTAATGTGATATTGATTTAAAATAAATTGGTGCTTTTATTTATTGAAAACTTTATTCTAGAATAATTTTTATTTTTAAATCTTGGATTATTGAATTTGGGCTTATTTCTAAAAAACAGTTCATTGGCATATATTCTTAAAATTAATTAAATGCATGGTTCTTTTTCTTTTTTTCTTTTCTGAGGAACATAAATTAATTTATTGCAGATTTGATCGCTTGGTATTCTTCTGATCTGTCTGTGATTGCTTATTGATATATATATTTTCCCCATTTTTTCTTATATTTTTTTAGTGACACCATCAAGTAAATTATTAAATCTATAATGTTTATTAAAAGAACAGAGTTGTATTTCTTTTTAAAAAATGAACGATAAGTATTAATTAATTTAAATTTGTTAATCTAGCTTTCTATATTGATTTTGTAGTTGATTCATAAAAAAATATTGATAAATAAAATTGATAAACACAATTGATAATCAATGCCAATTTAAGTTTTTAGAAGCAAAAATTAGTTTGTATAAACATTCTTAAAAAGACAGAAATTTCTAAATACTCATTTGAGATTTTGTTGATTTTTTTTTTGATTTTTTAAAAGAATAGAGCAATATCAATTAAATTTCTTAAATTTAAAATGTAAAATTTTCAACGCAAAATCTTGAAAAAATTACTACAAAAAATTGAATATTCACCTAGAATTATTCTTTTCAGAACAAAAAAAAAAGAAGATACCTTTTGCTTTCTTGATTTAATTTGAATCTGCATCTCAAACAGAAAAATTCATATGAAAACCTTCCATAAACTGAGTGCAGGAGAATAGCTCCATGCAGATTGTCGACGAGAAAACAATTGTCAGTCAGAAACAGTACTTGAATGGAGAAGAGCTCAAAGACAAGAATGCAACCATTGCTGAGCTTGTGCAAAATACTACAGAAGTTAATAGTCATGGTGAGATTTCTGATTCAGGGGTTTCAATCTCACCAGAAACTTATGTTCATCAAGAATCGAAAGACCTGCATGAATCAGTTGTTGATTGTTCTAAGATGCCAAGTTCAGCATCAGAAAAACAGGACAGGTCAGAAGAAGTTGATTCCTTCAGTGTAGTAGCAGTGGATGTTTCAACCACAGAAGAGGCTACAAATAAGACAATTGAGATCGTCAAGGACGAGATTGAAGGTGAGCTTGAGAGGCCACTGGATACTGCATACCCAGCCAAAGAAGTTACAGTTGCCAATGATAAGCTTGAGGCGTTTCGGGTCGAGTCTGATAGTGATAATTTGGCCGAAGATACTGAGGAAGCCACTGAACTAGAAGATAAATCTGCTATTGCAACTGTTGAGGAGGCTAAATCTTCAGATCTTAATAAAGAGGTCGGAATTCATGTTGAAGAACAAGTTGTGCCTGAGTTGGATAGTGTAACTTCAGCAATTTTAAACGCTGAGGAAACTAGAGAAGCAGAAGTCGCAGATGATAACCATGAACCAACAGCAAACGTTGAGGAACAAGTTCCAATTGAGTCAAGTTTTGCTACTTCGATTGTTGAAGTAGCCGAGGAAACAAGAGAAGTAGAAGCTAAACTTGAGGACGAAAAGGAAGTATCTTCAGCAATTGTTAATGTTGAGGAAAGTAGAGAAGCTGAACTAGTTTCAATTGAGTCGTTTGCTGCTCCTTCAGCTGCTGCAGTCGTCAAGGAAACGAGAGAAATGAAAGCTAAACTTGAAGATGGAAAGGAACTACCTTCAGTAATTGTTGATGCTGAGGAAACTACAGAAGTAGAAGCTGAACTCACAGATGATAATCAAGAAACGACGACTAATGTTGGGGAACATGTTCCGACTGAGTCAATTTTTGTTACTTCAGTTGGTGCAGTTGCTCAGGAAACTAGAGAAATAGAAGCAAAACTTGAAGATGAAAGTAATGTATCTTTCTTAATTGTTAATGCTGAAGGAACTATAGAAGCAGAAGCTGAACTCATCACAGATGATAGCCATGAAACACTGACAAATGTTGAGGAACAAGTTCCAACTGAGTCAATTTTTGCTACTTCAACTATTGCGGTTGCCGAAGAAACAAGAGAAATAGAAGCTAAACTTGAAGATGAAAGCAATGCATCTTGGATAATTGTTAATGCTGAAGGAACTACAGAAGCAGAAGTTGAACTCATAGATGATAACCATGAAACAAAAACAAATGTCGAGGAACAAGTTCTGACTGCATCAAGTTTTACTACTTCAACTATTGCAGTTGCTGAGGAAACAAGAGAAAAAGAAGCTAAACTTGAAGTTGAAAAGAAAGTATCTTGGATGATTGTTAATATAGCGGGGACTGCAGAAGCAGAAGCAGAAGCAGAAGCAGAACTCACAGACGATAATCATGAAACACCGACAAATGTTGAGAAACAAGTCCCAACTGAGTCAATTTTTGCTAGTTCAACTATTGCAGTTGCCAAGGAAACAAGAGAACTAGAAGTTAAACTTGAAGATGAAAAGAAAGTATCTTCGACAATTGCTAATGTAGAGGGGACTACAGAAGAAGCAGAAGTTGAACTCACATATGATAACCATGAAACACCGACAAATGTTGAGGAACAAATTCCGACTGAGTCAATTTTTTCTACTTCAATTGATGCAGTTGCTCAGGAAACAAGAGAAATAGAAGCTAAACTTGAAGATGAAAAGAAAGTATCTCCAAGAATTTTTAATGACGAGGGAACTACAGAAGTGGAATCTCAACTCACAGATGATAACCACAAAACGACAATAAATGTTGAGGAACAAATTCCAACTGGGTCAATTTTTGCAGTTTCTGAGGAAATAAGAGAAATTGAAGCAAAATTTGAAGATGAAAGCAATGTATCTTTGATAATTGTTAATGCTGAAGGGACTACAGAAGCAGAAGCTGAACTGGCAGATGATAACCATGAAGCAACAACAAATGTTGAGGAACAAGTTCCAACTAGGTCAATTTTTGCTACTTCAACTATTGTCGAGGAAACAAGAGAAATAGAAACTAAACTTGAAGGTGAAAAGGAAGTCTCTTCATCAATTGTTAATACTCAGGGGACTACAGAAGCAGAAGCTGAATTCACAGGTGATAACCACGAAACGAATACCAATGTTGAGGAACATGTTCCAACCGAGTCAATTTTTGCTTCTTCAGCTATTACAGTTACTGAGGAAACGAGAGAACTAGAAGTTAAACTTGAAGATGAAAAGGAAGTAGGAACAAAAGCTGATCTACAACTTCCAACTGATTCCTGTAGTGCTACTTCAGCTATCCGAACTGCTAATGTAATTGTGGAACTAGAGGCTAACATTGCAGACAGTAACGAAGTAGTTGCAAATGAAGTTGAAAAACAAGTTCCTGTTGAATCAGTTGTTGAGGAATCAAAGGAGATACAAGATAGAGTTGAGCAACAAGTTTCAAGTGATTCCAGCATTGCCACTTTAGCAATTGGACCATTTGAGGAAACTAAGGAGAAAGAACTTGCAGTTGATGACCATGAAGTACCTACAGATGTTGAAAAACAAGCTCTAAGTGAGTCCAGTGATGTTACTTTAGCCATCTCAATCACCGAGGAAGCTCAAGAGACAGAAGCTAAAATTGAAAAAGAAGAGAAAAAAGCCATAGAAGTTGAAGAAATAGATTCAATAAATTATACTACTCCAGATGCTAGAGTTGCTGAGGAAACTGAAGGGCTTGTTTCTGAGCTTGTGGATGATCACCAGAAAGTCCTGACGGAAGAAGAGAAACAAATTCAAGCTGAGGAAACCACAGAGATAGCAGCTAAAACTGAAGATGTTAATACGAAAATGGAAACAGAAGTGGAGCATCAATTTTCAAGTGATTCCATTAGTTCTGCTTCAGCTCCTGGAATTGCTGAGAAAACAGAAGAGATCGAGGCTAAGTTTGCGAATAATAGCAAGGAACTGATAACAGAAGCTGAAAAGCACATTGCAACTGATATCGAAGAGAAAGAAGCAACAATAGAAGCTCAAGAACAAGTTCCAAGCGATTCTAGTACTTCAAATTCAGCTAATGGAATTGCTGAGGAAACTGAAAGACTAGAGTCTAAGCTTAGACAAGATGATGGAGAGGTGTCGGCAGTAGTTGAGAAACAAGTTCAAAGTGAGGAATCCACAGACTTAGGAGCTGAACTTGGTGATGGTAAGACAGAAATAGAAACAGAAATGAAGCAACAATTTCCAAGTGATTCCACTAGTCCTACTTCCACTACTCGAGTTACTGAGAAATCTGGAGGGATTGAAGCTGAAATTGCAGTTGACAACCAAGAAGTGATAATAGAGTCTGAAAATCAAATTAAAATTGCAACTGAGATCAGTGATGTTACTTTAGCTGTTGTTACTTCTGATGAAGCTCGACATGATAAAGATAAAATTGTAAATGATGATAAAGGAACAGTAGCAGAAGTTCAACAAGTTCCAAGTGATTCTAGTATTTCCACTTCAGCTAATGGAATTTCTGAGGAAACTGAAAGTCTAGAATTTAAGCATATAGATGACGATCGAGAGGTGCCAACAGAAGATGAAAAACAAGTTCCAAATGAGGAATCCACAGAGGTAGGAGCTAAACTTGAGGATGGTGTCAGAGAAGAAACAGAAGCAGAGCAACAATTTCCAAGTGATTCCACTAGTCCTACTTCAGCTATTGGAATTGCGGAGAAATCCATAGAGATTGAAGCTGAGCTTACGAATGACAAGCAGGAAGTGATAACAGAAGTTAAAAAGCAAGTTGCATGTGAGACTACTTATGTTACTTTAGCTGCTGAAGAATTAAGACAAATTGAAGATGATGAGAAAGAAGCAGCAGTGGAGGTTGAAGAACAAGTTCCAAGTGATTCTAGTACTTCCAATAAATTTGGCAAATATGTAGATGATGAGAAAGAAACAGTAATAGAAGTTCAAGAACAAGTTCCAAGTGATTCTAGTACTTGTGCTTCAGCTAATGGAATTTCTGAGGAAACTGAAAGGCTAGAATCTAAGCATATAAATGATGATCAAGAGGTGCCCACAGAAGCTGAGAAACAAGTTCCAGGGGATGAATCAACAGATGTAGACAACGGTGAGACAGAAGTAGAATCAGAAGTTGAGCAACAATTACCAAGTGATTCCACTAGTCCTACTTCAGCTCTCGGAATTGTTGAGAAATTCATAGAGATTGAAACTGAACTCGCAGATGACAAGCAGGAAGAGAAAACAGAAGCTGAAAGGCAAGTTGCATGTGAGACTAGTGATGTTACTTTATCTGCTGTAACTGCTGAAGAATTCAGACAAATTGAAGATGAAGAGAAAGAAGCAGCAGTGGAGGTTCAAGAACAAGTTCCAAGTGATGCTAGTATTTCCAATGAATTCGGAAAAATTGAAGATGATAAGAAAGAAGCAGCAGCAGTGGAGGTTCAAGAACAAGTTCCAAGTGATTCTACTACTTCCAATGAATTCAGAAAAATTGAAGATGGTGAGAAAGAAGCAGCAGTGGAGGTTCAAGAACAAGTTCCAAGTGATTCTAGTACTTCCAATGAATTCTGCAAATTTGTAGATGATGAGAAAGAAACAGCAATAGAAGATCAAAAACAAGTTCTAAGTGATTCTAGTACTTGTGCTTCAGCTAAAGGAATTTCTGAGGAAACTGAAAGGCTAGAATCTAAGCATATAGATGATGATCAAGAGGTGCCTGCAGAATCTGAGAAACAAGTTCCAAGGGATGAATCAGATGCTATCAGAATTGCCGAGAAATCCATAGAAACTGAAGCTGTACTTGCAGATGACAAGAAGAAAGAGAAAGCAGAAGCTGAAAAACAAGTTGCCAGTGAGACTAGTAATGTTACTTTATCTGCTGAAGAATTCATACAAATTGAAGATGATGAGAAAGAGGCAATATTGGAGGTTCAAGAACAAGTTCCAAGTGATTCTATTACCTCCAATGAATTTGGACAAATTGAAGATGATGAGAAAGAAGCAACAGTGGAGGTTCAAGAACAAGTTCCAAGTGATTCTAGTACTTTCAAAGAATTAAAAGAAATAGTAGATGATGAGAAGGAAACAGCAGTAGAAGTTGAAGAACAAGTTCCAAATGATTCTAGTACTTCCACTTCAGCTAATGGAATTTCTGAGGAAATTGAAAGGAAAGAATCTAAGCATATAGATGATGATCGAGAAGTGCACGTAGAAGCTGAGAAACAAGTCCCAAGTGAAGAATCCACAGAGGTAGGAGCTAAACTTGACAATAGTGAGACAGAAGCAGAACAACAATTTCCAAGTGATTCCACTAGTCGTATTTCGACTAGTGGAATTGCTGAGAAATCTATGGACATCGAAGCTGAACTTGCATATGACAAGCATGAAGTGATAGAATCTAAAAAGCAAGGTGCAAGTGAGATTGGTGATGTTACTTTAGCTCCTATTAGTGCTGAAGAATTCAGACAAACTGAAGATGTTGAGAAAGAAGCAACAATGGAGGTTCAAGAACAAGTTCCAAACGATTCTGGTACTTTCAATGAATTCAAAAAAATTGTAGATGATGAGAAGGAAACAGCAGTAGAAGTTGAAGAACAAGTTCCAATTGATTCTAGTACTTCCACTTCAGCTAATGGAATTTCTGAGGAAATTGAAAGGCAAGAATCTATGCATATAGATGATGATCCAGAGGTGCTCGCAGATGCTGAGAAGCAAGTTCCAAGTGAAGAATCCACAGAGGTAGGAGCTAAACTTGACAATGGTGAGACAAAAGTAGAAACAGAAGCAGAACAACTATTTCCAAGTGATTCCACTAGTCCTATTTCTACTATTGGGATTGATAAGAAATCTATGGATATTGAAGCTGAACTTGCATATGACAAGCAGGATGTGATAACAGAATCTAAAAAGCGAGATGCAAGTGAGATTGGTGATCTCACTTTAGCTCCTGTTAGTGCTGAAGAATTCAGACAAACTGAAGCTGTTGAGAAACAAGCAACAGTGGAGGTTCAAGAACAAGTTCCAAGCGATTCTAGTACAAGTGACGAATCCACAGGGGCAGGAGCTACACTTGATGATGGTGAGACAGAAGTAGAAACAGAAGCAGAACAACAATTTCCAAGTGATTCCACTAGTCCTATTTCAGCTATTGGAATTAATGAAAAATCTGTGGATATCGAAGCTGAACTTGCATATGACAAGCAGGAAGTGATAGAATCTAAAAAGCAAGGTGCAAGTGAGATTGGTGATGTTACTTTAGCTCCTATTAGTGCTGAAGAATT
>JBBPFQ010737922.1:0-13989 GCA_037974815.1 Kaempferia elegans
TGAATTTTTTTTTTTTTTACTGTAGCAGTTGGCTGGTTACTATAGCAATCGACTGACGCACTGTAGCAGTCAACTGGTTACTGTAACAGTCGACTAGTAGAGAGTTGTTGGAAGAATCGCGGATTCTGTGAAAAGCCGTTGGTCAGTACCAATCGACTGGTAACGATAAAACCAGATTGCTGATTTCCTCAAGCCCTATATAATGAAACTAGGGGTGGCTGGCCTTGGTAGACGAAATAGGCTTGGTTAAAGTCTATTAGTAGTCTCCAGAGCTCAAGTGAGGTAGCCGAAAGTTTCCGGGGGATCATCCACCGACGGATCGGGATCGTCCACCTTACGGACAGCCTGGAATAGGATTTATCTCCGAATCATGTTATATCGACATGTCGATTGGTTTATCGTTTCTTTTTTTATGTTTAGTTTTAGTTTTCCGCTTGCACACTAACATTTGTATGAAAAGGCGAGATATGTTTGAGGTGCCGGCGTATTCACCTCCCTCTAGCCGGCGTATTCCCCTGGGCCCAGAGTAGTTGAGAACTAAAATATGCACAACTTATCTTCGGGAAGGCGCCTTTGCCAGACGCCTTCTTCAGCGCCCATGAAGGCACCCTCACGCCTTTGGCCGAGAACTATGCTTTGTGCCTGGATGCACATCTAGCAACTCAGGAGGCTCCCTTAACAATGTTCATCCGAGGTCAAACTCCATTTTTGACCCTGCAAAATAGTGTTAGTGTCATAGAAAAGTATATAATCTGCAAAACAAAATTAACATAGTAATATGAGCAGTATTAATTAAGTTTTTTTCTTCTATGACTAAGAGCTAGTCAAGACACTCAGCTTAGATCTCCAAAATGGTTCTAAGTTGATTCGACGCCTACTGTTCCCTCCAACCGGAATGCGTTCTCACTAAGTCACTCTTCTACAATGACTTACCTTACTTACATTTTGGAATCACACATCCCACTCTCTACCGGAATTGAACATCCGGGCTTCTATCCACTGGGAATCGAACATCTCGATTTTCTTCCGGAATCACACATCCGGACTCTACTCTATTAGGAATCGAACATCTTGATGTGCCGGAATCGAACATTCGAACTTCACTCATCGGGAGTTGAATATCCCGATTTATCGGAATCACACATCTAGACTTTAATGCATTGGGAATCGGACATCCCAATGCAGTACAACATGCAATCTTCACAGAGTGATTAAATCATACAAAATCTAACTTTAACATGTTTGTTATTCATCAAAATATATATTTGATTATTAGTACAAATTGCACCAACACATACTAAACTTTTTATTATCCCTCATAAAAATTCGAACTTAAGAACTTTGACCGAAAATCACAAACTTCTTGAACAACAAACTGGCAGTCGTAAACTTTGAAATAGTAAACTTATGGTCCCGAACCATGTGGGATCCAAGAACCTCCTTAGACCTATAACTCAGTTGGAAGAGCTCGCGGCCTAGTTGTGCTACGTGAGCTTCAGCTTAGTTGTGAATTGCTCACAACAATTGTGAGTTAGCAATTTGATTATTACATGCTCATTGAGTCATAGGCAGACTGAATTGCTCGTATCACACTATTATGCTTCATAACCTTGAGCTTAGACCTTTGCTATATACCCTTTTTTCCTTTCGCCTAAACCCTTTCCTCCTTTCTCTCCCTTTCCTGTTGACACATTTTAACTATCTTAATTCCTTTTTGCCTAACTAACATAGATTATTTTTAAAAGGAGGGTAGTTTAGGGGAATAATAATACTACATTGTTTATTTATTTAAGAAATAATAAATGAAAATATCTCATATCAAATATTTATTTAATATTATTACAGAGAGATGCATGTGCATGGGATCTAGTAAATTAGGTAATCCTCCACAAGCGGGCGGAATCCGATGCCTAATTTAAATTAAATAAATCTGTGCACATTTTTTTTAAAACCTGATTAATAAAAAAAACTATTTTTACCTTATTTTACTTATTTATTCCTATAGAAAAAGAAATTGGGAATCACGAGACAGCCACGCAACCACCCAATCTGTACCTTCTGGTCTATAGTTTGCTGCGAGTGGGAGTCCACATGGGTCCCATGGCCTCACCAAGTCGGCCCGCCGGTTTACTTGATCAAACGTGAAACATCTAGAAACCGATAGTCCATGTCGGTGCTAAATTTATCTGGTTCCAGCGGAACACCACAACTCGTTCCTCCTTCTCCTCTATAAATACCCCGTTTCTGCAGATTGATGGTGTTGTTGGCTTAATAACGTTGTGTGGGAAGGCGCGCTATTTACTCGTCGCCTTTTCACATTTTCTAAACGCCGACAACGAAAAAAAAAAAGGAAATAGAAAATAGAAAAAAAAAAAAAAAACAAACAAACTTCATTTTCGCCGTCTTCCATCGATCGATCGCGCTGCAGAACCCTAATCGATCGCTGTTTGATCTTCCAGTTCCATCCCTCTGAGCTCAGATCTAGGGTTTCTTTATGCTCGTCGGCTGTGATCTTCTATGTCGAAGAGCGACCAGGCTGGCGGCGTCGAGATCCGCGATGTTTGGGCAGGCAACCTCGAAGCAGAGTTCGCCATAATCCACGAGATCGTCGACGACTTCCCCTTCGTCGCCATGGACACCGAGTTTCCCGGCGTCGCCATCCGCCCCCTCGGAGACTTCATGTGTCACGCGGACAACAACTACCATGTCCTCCGCGCCAACGTCGACCTCCTCCACCTGATCCAGCTAGGTCTCACCTTCACCAACGCCGCCGGGGTCCTCCCTTTCTCGGAATCTGGGCGTCCCATCGTGTGGCAGTTTAACTTCATGGAGTTCGACGTCGACCGAGATATCAGCAACCCTGACTCCGTCGATCTCCTTAAGAAGTCGGGCATTGATTTCGCCATGAATCGGGAGCATGGGGTGGACGCAAATCGCGGAGCTCCTCATGTCGTCGGGCGTCGTCCTCAACGATTCTATCAGCTGGGTGACCTTCCATTGTGCCTACGATTTCGGATACCTCCTCAAGATCCTGACTTGCAGAAGTTTGCCTGAGACAAGAGAGGAATTCCTCCAACTCGTCAGGACGTTTTTCCCTGTTGTGTACGACATTAAGCACCTCATGAGGTTTTCAAACAGCTTCCATGGGGGTCTTAACAAGCTCGCTGAGCAGTTGGAGATCGATAGGGTCGGGATCTGCCATCAGGCTGGTTCAGATAGTTTGCTTACTGCTTGGACATTCAGGAAGCTGGTGCAGAAACACTTTGATGCGCCGATTGATAGATATGCTGGAGTTATGTATGGACTGGAAACTGAATGAGGGCAGAATGCTCGGTGATGTTAGTTCTTTGAATTTGAAAAAGGAAAAAATAATATCGAAGAAAAACTTTATTTGAAGGGTACGCATTTTTGTGCCTGTATTTTACTTTTCTCTGCCAATATGTTCTTGCTTCTTTGCATTGTTCTTAGGTTCACATTTATCTTGCTTGCAATCTCCTATACTTATCTGTCACTAACCATTACAGAATTCAGAAGGCTGCAGTGTTGTGTTCTATTTACTTTGCATTTTGCTTTCACATTATGTTTCTTAGGCAGATGTTTGCACTATCTTGTAGAGAAGCTGGCAAGACTTTAAAGTCCAGACCATAGAGTGATGCAATTACTTCGGTGCATATCATTTTTTTTTTTTCATAACGGTTAATAGTTCTCTCCACCAGTTAATGTGAATAATTTCTTGCTAGAGTTTCTTGAGCAGAAGAGGGATTCTCCAAGTAGGTCAGATTTTCTTGCAGTTCTGTGCTAACCAACTAGAAAAGAAATTGAGGTATTGCTTAAAACTTGTTATGGTTTCTGCTACAAGTTTGCATTGGTGTCCATTTGGTGAATTTAATACGGTCTCCCATTGTGCTATCCTAATCTTAATTACATGCATCTTTGATTTTAGAGTTTGTACAAGGAGACTTTATAGTGAGCAGATAACCTATTACATTTTCTTTAAGTCATCTATTTCTTGATAAAACTAGGATCCTCAACTCTCCATTTTTACACGGACTCTTTCCCTTGCTTTCTGATAATTTATCCTTGTTTATGACATTGTATCATATATGATCTGAAGGAGCAATTTGCCCTTTGGATAAGCAACATTAGTTATTGCGAATCATAAGGAAAACTTATGGTTATACTTCTAGTTCTATGCTCTAATTTTGAGTTCACATTCTCATTCAACTTCGAAGATTTTATTTGACCTTCTCATTGTAATATTATATGGTGAAAGCTTCTTTTCCGTGATAAAGATACACTAAACTCCAATTATTCGATGCGACTCTGATGATTTATCCATTTTAATTTTACTCGATTGATCTTTGATTTTGCCTGAAATTGTTGTACAGCACTACTGATGGACAAAAAAAAAAAGAACAATTTTTAGTAGATAAAGAAAGTTGGTTGAATCATTTTTTGAGTTATATTTCAGTTTGGTTTGCAGATAATTCAGTGTCTCGTTGCAATTCTCTTTGCTTTAGGTTTTGAATAACTCTACTTGGAAGTTACAATTTTAAGAAGGTGGATCTTCGTGCTTACTTGTCTATACATTTCTGAACCCGGTTGGCTTCATTTTAAGTGTATATAATTGATATCAGTATCATATTGTATTAGTTTCTAATATGGTTTTTGGACCTGCTTATCACATACATGAAACTAGGCTTCCATGGCTTGCAATTGCAAAGTCTATTTTATCCCCTTTCAATCTTGATGCTTATTGTTGAGCAAACACATTGATGAAGTTGCTGCCAATATCTTTAAGATTAATTTCCTTATGATTCTATTTCTGTGAGCTCTCCATGCTGTTGTAATATGATAGATTAGATCGTGTCTAGACCAGAAGAAAAACACCTCGTCTGATTAGTTGATTTGGTCGACTGATCATGTTGGGCGATGATGATTTGTCTAATCTAAGAATCAACCAGTTAAGCTTAATTGCTTATGTCAGGCTAGAGGGATGCTTGAGGTGTGTCTTCTTATTTGACTCGCTAAACTTGATTCGACTGACCAACCTAATCAACTCTCACCCTATCTAATTTGTTCACTCCACTAGGACCATTGTATTGCCTGGCTGATTCTTTACTCGTTCAGCCCGGCCGAACAAACTAACTTGATTGATTTGCTCAGATTGTTTAGTCTAACTCAATCGATCTTCTTGGACTAGGGCAGAATATTGATAGACAAAGTGATGAGTTTCAACATGCATAAAAAATGACTCACTCAAGAAAAAGCACATATCTTTATTACTCAAGAAAGAAAATTTTTCATTTACTATGATATTACATCACAGTAAAATAGAATTAAGAGTATTTTAAAAGCACTTTTATGAGTTTACTCTTAATTTGTTTGTTAGATAGATTGATGTATAATTTAGAAGGAATTTAAATCGATTCTTTTGTTACCCTTCTAAATATTTTCCAATGTGTGTATTATTTTATAATTTTTTATATTATAATTATATGAATAATAAAATAGATTGGTCAAAACATGACATGCACTTGGTGTGGGCAAATAAAAGGACTATCACTTCATTTGTGTGCCCATCTGACACTAAACAGAGCAGATGAGATTATAAATAGCAAGGCCTCATGTCATGGCTCTCGAGCCACATACTTAAGAGTGTTCATCTATTTTCTCGTGTGAGAGTTTCCGATAAATCGAGTATTGAACATAATAATTGAAGGAAATTAAACCACTGCAATCCTAGACTTCTACATATGGTTTAATTTCCTCTAATACCTTATCTTCACAATCGCTTGATCAAGGTTTGATGGTGGTTCATTGATCGAAATGGAACAAGTGAACTAAACCTTTGATGAGGTGAATTTATATGAGGTTTAGTTTTAATTTGGATTTAGTTTTTATCGATATATTTTCTTCATCTCGGTCTATTTTTTCTATTCTTTGAAGTGACATTATGAAAACGATGAGAGTTTAGAGTTTTATCGATGCATAGCTTTTGATCTTGTTTCTTTAGTCTTCGATCCAATACTTTACCTAATTAAAATCATAGTGACAACATTCAAATTAACCACTAGACCCCACAAATTAACATCGGTTTCTACCTAATTCACACTATAATTAGTAACACACTGGTACATGCTTAGGACGCTAGCATAATTCTAGTGATTTGTTAATTAATCATCATGATTAAGTTATGATAATTAATGCTTTATATATAGTGCTTAAGCTAATTATGAGTTGACTGTCCGACAACTTTTGCGGACCTCGCCGGGGCTGCCTGGTGGCGGCGCCAGCCTCCCCATCCTCACCATGGAGGCCGCGAAGTCCTCGAAGAACAGCGCCTCGTCTGCGGCGTAGTCCTTTGCGAGCAGGCCCACCTCCCCTGCTTCCCCAGCCAGAGCCTGGTCCGACGGAAGTAGCCCCTCGCCGGCGAAAAGGTTGGCGTAGTACTGGTTGTCGAACACCATTGGTGAGCCCACATCGAGATGGACCAACGGCGAGGCTGTCGTCGTCCCATTCGACGATGACGACCCAGAACAGAGCTGCCGCAGAGACTGCAGGAAGAGGTCGTCTCCGGCGCCAGTGAGGCGGGAGGCAAACGTGGAGCAGCGGGCCTTGCCGATGGTGTGGGCGCCGGAGAGCGCGACCATGTCCTTGTCAGAGAGGCCGACTTTTTTGAACTTTTGGAGCAGGGTGGCGACGTCGGACTTCGGAGATGGGAGGTTGGTGGTGGCCATGGGCAAGCTGGCGACAGTGCCATCCCTCCGGCCGACCTCCACCGCCCATGTCGGACCGCCCGACTGCGTAAATTCCATGATTGAAAGTGAAAATTGACATACGCGGGAACTGCAAAAGCTGAATTGAAAATTTTGCAGCTATATAAATACCAATAGAACAGAGTCTCGTGCAGCAATGGCGAGGAGATCGGCACAGGAAACCGTCCCCGGACAGGCCATCTCCAGCTCCGCCTTGATCCCCTCTACCACGTCGAAACCCCTCAGTGAGTTGGCGTTCGGCCCCGCCGTCTTCTCCCCCGCCATCTCCTCCGTGTCATCCAGAAGCACTGACGCGTCGCAACCCTGTAGAGGCCATGATCAAATTACACGAGAAGATAAAAGAGTGAAATTTAATGAAGGAATCGGCGGTAAGGAGGTCGACATTGACGAAGCAGTCGTGGAAGTGGAGGCGGAGGAGGGAGGCGGCCATGCGGGCGTCTTCGGCCACGGCGCGCTGCACGCCGGAGAAGATGATGGCCTCCGCCAGCGGGCAGCTGGTGAGGTACACGTCGAAGTGCAAGGAACCGTCACCGCCGCTGCAGATGCAGTCTTTGGACGTCTTCAGAGCATTAAGAGGAGTCTGCAGAACGAGGCTGAGTAGGAGGAGGACGGTGGTTGGCGACATTGCCGGCCGATGTTGTTGAAGAGGGACTGATAGCTTTGAAGGCTTATAAAGGCAACTGAGGGAGGAGGAAGAGAGAGTCATCCTCCTTCATCATGATCAAATCTTGCTGAATTGGACGGCTGAGGACACTTCCAAGAAATTTACATTTTTTTCCTAATACATTTATATCTTTTTCGCGTTTTAAATGAGGTAGTGTTTTAATATGGTTTAATCTCTATTTAGTAACTCTACTCTAGTAAAAATTGATTAGGCTCACTCAACTACTCTGTGAGTTTAGATTATGTGAAAGTAAATAAACTACAAAATCAACTTATACTTGACCGTCAAATTAACTAAGAATATGATGTATTTACTAACTCTATCAACTTATGAGGATCGTCTCGACATCCTTGATCATTGTCACCAATTCGATTGTGTTTTGTCCTTCATGCTAGCCTGCCGGCCACCCATAAGGCTCGCCTAACCGCCCCACCTGATGATGAGCGCCTCACTCGATGCCTTTCCTCGCCGACGAGCGATGCCTAACTCATCCTCATCGTCATCACCTACTCAATTGCCATTGCCACTGGCCTCGACGCCTTACCTGATCAACCTGCCTGACAACATTGAGTTTCTTACTCAATTGCCTTTAGTTTTGATGATTGCCCACACATCACCCCGACCGATGACCCGCTTGCCCCCTTAGCCTTTGTCGAATGTGAGCTGATAAACGATAATGTCGCATTCATCCAACTTTGGCAAACAAGTTATTCTACAATAAAGCAAAATACACTTATAAACAGACCCCAACATTGAGCGAGGTAGCGAACCAAAGCATAACTAAATCAAACACCTGGTAATCCCTTGAGTCTTCTAACTTCGACAAACCATAAGACCCACTCACTGTCTGCTAATAATTAGGGCATACGGTGAATGACTAATGCTCAGTCCTTGTGAGAATCACCGTGTATTTGGTGTGACAGTGGTCGTCGTCACCTGCTTAGTCTTAGGGATCAGAAGGCATGTGGGGAACTCAGAGGAGCAGTTACGATATACATTGATCATCAGTGAGCTCAATAGAACAAGTAAAAGATCTGATTTGGTGGGACAAATAAAAGATGTATGACACCATCTGTTTATACGGCCCCATCAGACTCACATCCAACTCACTTGTCATCAAGTAAAGCTTACCTACTTTGGACACCTCGAATCAATTGGTTGAATTGGGTCAGCTATTCGAAACAATACGAACCAGGTTCTAGTTGACAGATTGAAAAAAATAGGAAAACTCAAACCATAGTGAGGAATTCGATCCTCGAACATAATCTCTCTATTTCTACACTTTAGAAATTACAAGATGGATCAAACCAACCATATATATCTCATGATTTTACCCACCTCTGATCGATGGGTTTGCGTCTTCTTCGGCAGACAAATGATCTAAATCCAACAAACTGTTCTATGCTTCGTCTCCTTCCGCTTCCTTATTGATGTATTGTTCAGTGTGTCAATGGAACTTTCAGGCCAAAGGTGAGAAGATTAACATGAGCTGAAAAAAAGAGAAAAAACTTGAATCAATCACATAATCAACGAAATTACAAAAATAATTTACAATAGGAACAAAGTCACAACAAAATTTGGAAAACAAAACAAGCGGGGAATTGTTTGTCTAAAATTCTATTCGAAATATCTGAAAATAAACTCAACATGACTATAGAAGCTACACTAGCTAATCTTAAACTCTGTCAGTATGACCATGGAAGAAATATTAGAACGAACACAGAGAAAAGTAGTTGCAATTGTCCCACCACTTCTCAGTTCTTTGATGAGAAATGCAAAAAATAAAAAACATTAATTGAAAAATCATTGGTCTATTACACAATGTAGAACACAAGATTTTCACTGCAAATGGAATCAGGAACAAAATTACATTATACCACTAACGTGGAGTTTATTTCATTACTTCGAGGGGCAGTAGGAGAGAATTATAGCAGTTTAAGTACCAGAAAAAGAAAAGAATATCTTGCACCAATTTCGTTCCATTCTACTTGTTTACTTGAATGGAGTTGGAAGGGAACTAAAACTATATTTCTCTCTATTTTCATTCAATCTGAGTGGAAGTAAAATAGAGGAATTGGATGGGAAAATCATCCCTCTCTCTTCTCCCTTCTGAGTAAAAAAAAAAAAAGGAATTTAAAATTTTATTTATTTATTTATTTGTTCCACTTATTTTCAGTCAAGCAAGCATCCTACAAATACAAAATAAAATAAAAATAAAAACAGCAGACCATAAATTGTAGAGGAACTCAGAAAGAAAGAAAACGAAAGAAAAGAGACAGCATGGATGACATAATCAGAACCCCTGTGGGGATCTGGCCTGGTAATTAATCTTGAGCCACGAGTGATGATTGTTTACTGGTGTGTAACTGAACGAAAGTTGACAACTATTAACCAGGAGTGATATTTCCAAATGAGATCAATTTTTACAAGGAAAGCATATTAACTTTGTTATGCTTAACATATGTCACACTAAGGATCACAAGACATATGAAATCAAATTGCTTGTGCATCAAGCCATATTTGCCCAAATTATTTAGAATCACCTACCTAAATCTTATTCCACCATTGAGCTATATGTATGGCAATTTCAGTAGTAAATATTCAAATTAATATTTATTTATTTTTATCACATTCACTAATGCTTTCTTTGGTTTCCTGTACCCCTTACCCTACATCAATAGATTTGACTATCCCAAGTATAGATACTATTAGTTGCCTTTGAAAATATCCATATCATCTCTTTCTAATAAGTTCACATATGGAATGTAGCATTCTCATCTCTATTATATTATCCTTTGGTTTTGGTTTGGTTTTGACCACATCTAACATAGCATTCTCATCTCTATACTATTGGTTTATTTACTTCTTCTCTTTTGATCTTTGATTAGAAGTGTCTCTATACTACATTTGATGTGAGATAAGTTCTCGTTTGTGCTAAAGCGTGCAAGAGTAGCAAGATTTTTTTCAACAAAAATTCAAGTATCGCTGACCATAAGATAAAGCATCTGTTGGTCAAATTAAGCTTGTTTTTCGTATGTCTTATAAATAATTCTTGTATCCCTAGGGGAACACTATGATCATAGAAGACTCTAGAAGCTCATCTCCATTTTGACCATGGAGGACAATGGAAAAGGGAACTTAGATGCAATTTAAAGAAAAACATGAAAGGCATAATCTTATCAAAATGCATGCAAGCAATTAAGGAGAATATATATTCATAAATCATAAATGCATGCCTTATATATATAGTGCGCTGATCTGCTACACGTGCCCTGATGCGTGCCCACATGCGCAGCGGATCAAAACTGTGTGTGTGTGTATGTGTGATTTAAAAGATGATAAAGAGATGGCTAAGAAATCTCTAAGGTCCTGATGGTCCAAGAAAACTTGAAATATGTACCTTTTGAAGAGTGAAATAGTTAATACTTGGACATATTAAATGGTCAATCTAAAACCGACAACATATCATACAATACAAGATTCTTAAAGACAATTATGCCGAAACACGCAGTTATAACAGTAAACATTCAAATTTTTTACCACACGTCCAAAACGACAATTAAAACGGAATATAGCAGAATCAAATATAATTATGCCTAATCAATAATTTGCAACATACGACTATAATAAAAAAGGAAACAAGGCATAATATGTAAAGACGACAAAATAAATATTTTAATGATCTCTGTATGCATAAAATTTGCGCTGAAATATTATAACCAAATTCTGCAGTCTATAACTTCAGTTGACTGACAAGCATACACAATTGAAGTTGGAGAATCAAACTATTTTATTCATACACTTAGGGGAAGAAATTCTAACTACCAAGACCATGACATGAGAGGAGTATCGAGAAACAGGATAAGCAACACATAACAAGAAACATGATGTATGCATATGAATGTGATACCGTGCAGGGTGGGTACGCTAAAATTCCCCGCAGATGGAGGGTGGGCACGCTAAAATTCCCCTATATCCATATTCACTTTTACAGTTAAAATAAAGAGCAACCCAATGCATTAACTTCTGGCCACTTTTAAGCTAAAATATTGAATGATATTCTAAAAAATCCTCATGCAATTTTTTTTTTTGAATAATTACTCCAAAAGCCCACTAGCATCTGCTATGGACAATGTAGATTTTAAAGAATATCTAATGCTCTTTGTAAAAATTCCTCTATTTTCTATTTCTTTTAATTCTTCATTCATTTTTTTCATGTGGACAACATAGATTTTTTAGATGATTCTTACAATATGGCAGTTAAAACAGATGCACACATTCAAAAGAGAAAAATAAAATAAAATCATATGATAAATAGATACCCAGCTTTTTTCTAGTCATATGTATCAAAACGAGTATATAATCTAAATATTAAGGGGATCAAACAGAGATATCTACTAATTAGATACCAAATCTTTAACTTCTAATCCTCTTATCAGATGACAAGAAAAACCACGACATGAATTTGAATAAGAACATAAGATGGCAAGCAAGTATATAAACGCAATAATCACTAATGCAAATGGGAGAAGGAAAAGAACCAACTCTTTTGGCAATGTTGTCTCAGCTAGAATGTGAGACCGGTGAATCAGAGGCAGAGCATTGTGGCTTGGAAGTCATCGTCGGGTGGGGGCAGCAGGTTCAGATCAAATGACAGTGTGTTCATGCGCGCTGATGTGGTGCCACGCTCGTCGTCGACAACCGAGGACGACGACCCGCAGTCGCTGTGGCAGTCGTCGTCGCCATCAAGGACGCGCTGGGGAGGCGGCTTGGCCCGCCTCCCGAGTTGCGACATCGGCCGATGGATTGGCGCTGGCGCGGGGAGACGAGGTCCGCTGAACGACTCCACGGTGCTGCTGTAGCTGCTCGATGCCGGAACATGACGGCCTTGCCCGAATGGGAATTGCGGGCGGCGCAAGGTAGGGGAGGTCGAGGGAGGAAGCGCAGGGGAGGATGCAGAGGCGAGGGGGAAGTTGGTCTTGGCCGCGGGACCACGGAGAGCGCGAGCGGCAGCATCGTAGGCCAGGGCGGCGGCCTCGGCTGAGTCGAAGGTGCCGAGCCACACCCTGGCCTTCTTCCAGGGGTCCCGGATCTCAGCCGCGAACCGCCCCCACGGCCGCTTCCGCACTCCGCGGAAGCGCGGCTCCGCCGGGCCAGCCTCCGCCGCCGGAACTCGGCCCTTCCGCATCTGGTCGACGGATCGAGGGAAGATGAAATCGGGCGAGCAGGGATGGGGGAGATCGGATCAGAGGAAGGTCGAATCCGCCGTAGAAAAATGAGCAGGATCAGAGCGAAGAACCGATCGGTGGGCCGGTCGCTTCATCGACGGCGATCGATCGCATCGCCACGCCACCCGAAGAAGGAAAGATGAGCGGGATTTGTCTGTTTGCGCTGCGACGGGTCATGGTCAGCGTCTCCGTCGCCCTTCCCATTCATTTCTTTCCTCCTCCCTCCCCTTCCCTTCTCTTCGCATGCTCTGGCCCATTTCGGACCGCACCAGATTCGGCCGAGACGGTCCAATAGATGGTCCGGGGACCGGGATGTAGCACTGGACCCAGCCCAACCGGCTTATTTTTTTTTCCTTAAATAAATAAATAAACTCTCTGTTAATTCTCGAAGATAGGGTTGCTCTTCCTTCTTCCCCGATCTCCTCTGCTCGATCCTCAATCCTTGTTCTCATCAGTATCGGAGAGAGGAGATGCTGCCCCAGAGGCCGCGGCGCTCCAGTTGGGGCGACGGCGAGGGTCAGCCTTCCAACGCTCGGTCTTTTTCGATCTCAAGAGGAAGGGGTCGAACACCTGGTCAGCAGTTCAGGAGACGCGTCTCTCCGTAAAGGTAACTCATTTGATTTTTCTCTCTTTCTATTCCTCACTCTTTTTTTTTTCTTGATGCTTTGTGGATTGTAATCGATACATTCTGCATTTCCACTAGTAGGCTGGGATTCGTTATCCTTGCGTTTCGTCTTGGTCGATTGATAGCTGTTTATTGTAATTGAGTTATCGCTTGGTGGGATTTTACATAGTGGAAGCATACTTTTCTTCTCACTACGTCCTGTAGAACATAATGCTTGATCAGCAATAACATTTTGGATGAAGTCTTTATCTATCCCATAGGGTGGTCTTCACTATTGGAACATCTACGTTCTTCCTTAACTATATTGGTGTTCAATGGTTGAAATTTTATATACGGATACATTATGATAGCAAAACTATGAATCAAGCTCCGTGTATATGTTCTTTCTCTACCTCAAAATTGATACACATCAATTTGGGCAAGGATTATCATGAAGGATTTGAAAGATATCAATTTAGGCCAAAATTACTTAGTGTTGGCTCTATCTTCAACTTTGAGCCTACCTTCCAAGTTCCACCTCTCCAGGCAAGATTATCATGATATTTTGTTGTCAATCCTGTGTCAATCCTGTTATATTTGTATAACTATTTCTGTGAAAATTTTGGTTCATTAATACGGAAATACTTCAAATGGTGTAAGATCGTTCAATCCATATGAGAAACTGTTATCCACATATCCAAACATTGTCACTTT
>JBBPFQ010738240.1:0-13978 GCA_037974815.1 Kaempferia elegans
ATAATCATTAACCTTACCAAATTATAGATTGTCTGTCAGATTAATTTTACCCTTGCCAAAATACAAAAGTAACAAAATAAAAAAAAATCATGTCGATGCGAACTATATAATACTTATTGCGTCTACACAAGTCCATTGAACTGCTAAAAAAGGGGGTTATGTGTTAAAGATTATTGGGCATGCATAAGTAGTACAAAATAAACCAGTCCTTCTGAGTTATACTTAACAAAACATGTCCTGCAAATGAAGAATACACAAAGTTGGTCTTCCGGCTGGTATATGAGTATAGTTTGTTGCATTAACTGATCCAATTTGCTAAACGACTTGAAAAAAGAGATTTTGTTGATTACAACACCTGCAGTAGTAATTGACTAAAAGTTATTAAATGAACAAAGCATCAGTGATATGATTATAATGCTTTGAGTTAAAAATTATTAGAAACACAACTATCTAAACATGGGACGTGGGAAAGAATGAACATAGAGAACACGAAGACGATAGGCAAAAAAGAAGTTACACTAAACAAGATAAACTATATGAGTCAACAAGCTTATCTATGTTCATTACCACATCAAGAGTCCTAACGGATTGACACAGTTGGTAGCTATATAGGATGGTTACTCCAATATGTCTTGGAGTTAGTTCCCAATAGATATAAAATGTCTAGTTGGAATGACAATGGGTCAGATTCGGATTAGATTTTATATCCTCCGTCCACATACTCATTGGATATAGGATATCCAATGGGTATACTCATGTCCATTAAAGGATCAGATATTTTCTATATTTATAATTTTATTTTTTCAATCCAATTATTATCATTCAAAATATATATTATATTATTTAATCGGATATTCGGGTTAGAAATCGGGCATTAATAGTTCATTTATACCCTCCTTCATTCTGATCAAACATCGGATTCTCCATCAAGTTCAAGCGAAATTGTCATATCTACGTTGGATACCTGACCTCCCCGTACAAAGGACTATTGTGGTAGGATAAAATACCCCTAAAATTTACCTATCTGTATATAACCAGGGGCTTAGACGACACTAACCATATAGGATGAAAATTATCACCTTTTTACTATAATTACCACACCAAGAGAATTTGATTATGTCAACTCAAACGTACATCCTCATTACCAAGAGAATTTGATTATGTCAACTCAAACGTACATCCTCATTACCATTCAACAAACAACACGAGATGGGTTACTCATAAATAACAAATCTTTTATTTATCAGATTGCCCAAGATCAATTCACAGTTTTTGGAAGAGTAGAAAAAGGACAAGTCAACGCAGCAAGAGAACCCTATCAAATCAAGAGAATACCAAGTCGATAGAGCAGACAACCAGGTGACGGGACATCAGGTTAAAAGTCAAACACCAGATCGGATTGACATTTGACAGGCCAAAAACCAACCAAGTCCCAAGTCTTACTAGAAATTGTTCCAGTAAGAGATGCTCACCTCACTGAACTCATGGAATATCTTGATCCTCAAAACTCAACAAAGCCCATTAGATCAAATGTTTATCTTTATTGAATCCATCGATACAGACAACTATAGGAATGAGAATGAAGAACTCTCCTGCATCAGTTTAGTAGTTTAAATCCTTGTATTCTTCAAACTCCAATTTTCCTTATATTGATTTTGAATGCTTCTACGTCACTACTAGTCATATTCTACTGCTGCATATTCGTAGGTGTGATCCAAAATTCTCCTTCTAAGTCAGCTGGACATTGGTTCCTTCCAACATGAACTTCATTTTAATGAGCTTATACAAGCAATGATATTTTATGCAAAATTGGGAGGTCAAAATTGGGAGGTCAAAAAAAAAAAGCATGAACAATAGATTCATGCAACATTACAAGAATGATTCACACAAAAAGCAAAGTTGGCATAATTAAGTTCTCGTTATTATTTTAAATCATGTATTATTAGTAATGAAAGGATAAGCCATAAATCCGATCAATAACTTTTCAAGGTGCACAAACTACTCGTGCCATATGTCGACACAAGAAATGTTATTTTCTTGAAATAACGTCGAATCTCTTTGCAGAACCAAACATAACACTATAATTGATATAAGTTCTACTTTATTTGCAAATCGTGTATATATGAGATTTTCTTTGTATCATGTGAAGAAACTACAAAATGGAGTTTTCTTTGCAAGCATTTGCTGCAAAGTAATATTTGTTAGCATAGAATATAACTAGAACCATTGAAACATCCCTAGCATTAGAGCTTTGAATCACAAGGAAATTGATTCATGGAATGAAAATTAGTGGTTAGCAGTTTTGATCAAAAGACAAGTTGATAGATTTAACTGATATGAGATTGATTCACAATGAAAACAAATATGAGTCTGATTAGATGGGCCCATCTTTAAGGTTTTAAGTATGCCTAGGTTTACGAGGGATTAGAGAAAGCACAAGAAGTGATGGAGAACTCCCATCTCTCAAGAAAGAAACACGAAAGAGAAGAATTGTAATTCTATAGCTACACTACCCTCAGTTAGTGTGCTAATGGCCATGAAGAGTGGGAGAGACAATGGGAAAGAGAAAATAAGTTGGTGGTCATGATGGGAGGAGGAAGAAACTCTCTAGTGCCAAGTTGAAGTGGAAGAGAAAATAATATTGCAATGTTCACATCGCCAAGACAAGACAAGATAAAGTAGCCCATGTGAGAATCTACTTCAAACAATATGTTTAGAGGATGTTGGGTTCTTGTATCATCTAGCTAATGTCTCTCAAGAAGGAAAGGTATTCATCTGAAAGGTAGTGTTCCTTACCAACATCAAAAGTTTGATGACTATTCATCTGAAAACTGGCATTGCTATTGAATAGTACATAAGCAAAAGAGAAAATTGAGTTTGTATTTGTAATTATATCAGCAGTTAAGAAAATATACGAGTACTCAATATCTCAAATTCACAATATGCACTCTTCCAATTTACATAAATCATTTTATGTCAAAATGCTATCAACGTGTTTTTTCTAAAGAGACTTATAATCTGAAAAAACAAACATATATTTTAATTAATCAGCAGCCTACTTACATTGCAGGGGTGGCTTTTCTACTACAAAACATCTTCTCCATCATCAAGAATGTGACAAATTGCATCAGGTGTTCTTTACTAAAGCTTAAGCCAATAATGTACAAAAGCGATAGAGTCTGAGTGCAAAAAAACTCAAATCACAGGTATGGTATAATGCAATCAGATATACTTTTCATAAGATGTAACATTCAGAGAAAAAGGGGGTCACCTTTTAAAGTATATTTGTGTTTGTTACATCAATGAGGCAGCTTGAATCATCCTGACAAAGTATGGCAAGTTAATATAAAGCAATAACACATGCTAAACTGTAGTACTTATCTAAGGCTAGGAATACCCAATTGTTCATCTGCTAAAAGATCCAAATAATTGGCATTGATAACTGTTGGAACATAAACTAGATCATTCATGGATTTTCATTTTCCCTAGTACCCTTATCAAATACCGTAGGTGACACTATCACTTCAATTGTCCTCATCTTAGAATTATCAAATATGAGATGTTGAACACGTAGATCATATCTATGATGGATATCCATAGGCAAGCTGATGGTACAGATATAGGGTTCAAATAATGAGTTTGTGTGAAAACATTACTCAAATTACAGCCTTATAAATATTTTGGATTGACACACTAACATGGCAGTTTTTAAATAGACGTGTCATTTGCTCTCAAAGAGAAAACCTACACATCTTGTGAACCACGATTTTTCCAAGAGTAAAAATCCTTCAGAATCAAGCTACACTGCTAAGAACATCAGAAATGGCCATCACTGATGTGCTCTGAATCACACAGAAAGATCAAGGGACAACCTCTAATGTTGGGAATTGACAATATGGAATGGTGTGATTTGACTAGTAATTTTTTATTCAGCTGTTGCTCTCATGTCTATCAGTAGGTATCTAACTCAAAACCAGTAAATGGATCGAAACAACACCAATCGAATCAACAAATTCGGTTTAACGTTTTATTTGGTTGGTTTCAGTTTGGATACCAATATAAATTATGGGTTTCGGTTTGCTTTCTGTTTAAACTTGTACAAATTGCTAAAACCAAAATAAACACTTGAGATTTTTATAATATATATACACAAATAAATTAGTATGTTAATTACTACCGTTTCTTATTTTTATTTACTCTTATGATCCTTAATCAATATAGCCTTTAAATTAAAATAATTTTTATTATTAATCTCAATAGAGTTATTTTGGAAACCAATTTTTAATTGTTTTTTTTAATTTACTTTTTAGTTAAGTATAGATGATGATATCAATGTTATAAAAAGCGCTAAGCGGTAGGCGGGTGGCCACCATCCGCCCAACACCTAGGCGGAACATTTTTTTCTCATGAAACTCCTGCCAATCAATCGATTGGCAGTGTTCAAACGATTGGACCAATATTCAATCGATTGGCTAAGCGATCAGCAATTCTTTTGGAGAAGAAAATGGCAGCAAAGATGTTGCTCTTTGATGAAGAAGAACAAGGGGAGGGAGAAGAAGAAGAAGCAGCTCTGCTAGAAGAGGAAAAAATATAAACCCTAAAAACCCATTTTAAACGATTCAAAAATCAAAATATAATCCCCTTTCGTCACCGCCAATCGATTGGTAGAAACTCATCAATCAATTGACAAGGTTCAATCGATTTGGCAATTTCTCACGAAACTTCTACCAATCGATTTGGCAAGCTTCTGTTTGTCGCGAAACTCATACCAATCAATTAGAAGTGTTCAATCAATTAGCCAATCGATTCAACAGGCTTCTGTTTCTCGCGAAACTCATGGCAATCGATTGGAAGTGTTCAATCGATTGGCCAATCAATTTGGAAGGCTTTTGTTTTAAAAAAAAAAAAAAATCGAAAGCCCCGCGCCTAAGCAACGCCTAGCCGCCTTAGAGGCTTATTAATGCAACACCGTCTATCGGCAATTCGGCATCGCCTTTGCAAAAGGCAGGGCGATGGGCAGCCGCCCACTGCTTAGGCGTTGCCTAGGCGCTAGGCGGCACCTTTTAGAACATTGGATGATATAGTGGGGATAGAGCTTAATGACGTAGAAGGATTCATATGGTTGACCTCACCTAGTGGGATAAATCTTGGTTGTTGTTGTAGTACTTTTTAGTTAATGGTTTCAACCCAAACCACTAAAATTGAACCAAAAAATTTAGTTTGGTTTTAAACCTCACTAGCTTAGGGGTTGTAAGGACTCGCTATCTTTAGCTATTAGCTAATTACATTTATAATATATCTGGAACGCTCTTGGTATTTCTCAGATTAATGAAAAGCATGGTGAATCTTAAACATATAGATCAACCATATTTAAATCTTACTTTTGCAAGGAATGGGGCAAAAATGGCCTTCACATCTTCAAACACATCATCGATGGGTTTCATAGCATCAATCTGCAAATGATTCAGATCAATCAGTTCTCAACTTATTTTCAGAGAGAGATATTTGGTATTGCTTATCCAAATTGATCATTGAAAAAATATATTAAAATACCTATAAACATAGGATACGCATGATTTGATAAAATTGATGAATGGCTAACAAAAAGTGACTGATGATCAGAAAGATGATCAATCAATATTGTCAGGGAAAAAAATCAGCCAACAGAAACACTAGGATATTGTGCAGAAAGAGATGATAAATGATCCCAATCGAAAGGAACTAAAAGCACAAAACGCTGAGGAAAAAAAAGGGAATTCTGAAAGACATACAATAGTACACAAGTACTTCAATCAACTCCCAAAGAGAGTATATCATGGTTACCTTTCGAACCTTGCCCTTCTGGTCATAATACTCAACCACGGGTAAACTAGATTCAATAAAAACTCTGAAACGCTTCCTTATTGTCTCAATGTTATCATCATCTCTCCCCTGAATTACACAGTAAATTAGTATCAGATTAACAGTGATGACAAAAAAAAATTGTGAGATCAAATGATTAAACCTGGTTGCGACCTAAAAGTCGTTGTTCCATCTCTTCCTCTGGACAATCAAAAAAAAGTATAAATTCCGGTTCAAGCTTTGTCTGTGATAACAAAGAGAAATTGAAGGTAAAAACAAGCATAAAGGAAGCTAGAGATAATCATGAAGCTACATGCAAAGTATCAACTTACAACATTCTCAAAAGCAGCACGGTTCTCTTCATTTCGAGGAAATCCATCAATAAGAAACTTATTGTTCCCGCTCTCAAGGATAGCCTTTCTCAAAAGCTCAACTGTAACTTCAGAAGGGACAATTTTACCTTCCTTCATCATGTTTGAGATCATGGTACTGAAAATTGTATCAAGGAGACATATGAGATAAACCATCCACCAAAGATTCAGACAAAATATGAAATTTCTTAAGAACATATTCCTCTTAATAACACTTGCATGACTTTGAAGAAAAGAGTTAACAACAAGTTGGACTAGGAACTATAACACCCCATGTTATAGACAACAAGGCTAATCCATTGAAGAATTTCAAAGGCCAAAAAAATTTGAGTACTAACTTTCCCTCTAAATTTTATGAACTTTAGTTTGATTAGCATATTAGCCGACCCATGTAGAGGGATAAGGCTTGATTGTTATTGTTGTCGTAATTTGATTAGCATATTTAATCTTTTCCTTTCTTCCTTTTCCTCTATTTCCATTTTTTATTTATTTTAATTTTTTTGCACAGTTAATTCTAATTTCTTCCCTTTGTTAATTTGTTTCCCCTCCTGTCCATTAATTTTCTTCCCCCTCCCCCTTCATTGTTATTTTTTTTTGCTCATTTTCATCGACGAGAGTAAAAGATAGAAAAATTACCTCTTTAAGGATGGTAATTTGTTTTTCTCCTTCATTTGTTCACAAGGTAAACAAAGGGGGGGAAACTCCTTAAAAGGAAGCTGAGAAAAGAAACCTCTTTATGGTGTAGATAAATTGTTATAAAAATTAAAAATAAATAAATAAAATATAATTTCTAACCTTATAAAATATACTACTACTGATGAATTATATTATTATATAAATAAATTTAGTTTAATTTTAAACTGGTCAAAATAAGTTCAAATTAAATCCTATCATATCTACTTGGTGGACTACGACTAACCTGAATTGACTATTACTCAATAAGCATCAAATATTATATCAAAACTTGAACTCAATATTCAACATCTCAGATATAACTCTGTAGTAAGCCACTATAACAATCAAATATTGATAAAATATTTTTTTTAATTAATATATTTTATATTAAAAAAAGATTGAAATCACATTGGCATGACACAATATAATATGGTAACTAACTGTATCATTTTGGTCATAAATTGAAACTATGACACGGCTCAAAATTCTAAACCTTAGGTGAGCTTAATATAAACCTCATCCCCTTGTCCATGATGGATAATTTTCATCACCTTTGGAGATTGGTCTCACAATGTTGAGGTTTTTCTATAGTTTGTCTTTCATAATTGCCATCTCCTGCATCTAAAGTCCATTTCAATTTCATATGAAGAGAGAATGATGTTAACATGCCAAAAATTAGTACAAGATATAATGATTAGTGTTGCATATAATGCAATCATTCATGTAATAGCAATCTTTATTTCCTAAGGCAGTGGTTCCTGTATTGCCAAACCTATCATTTTCTCTGAATCTCTCTACTTTTTCTTCTTTTCTTCAAGCTTTAATAAGAGATCCTAAGGAAAATTATTCTTTATCATATTTTAATCTAACCTAATAATAAAAGATCCTATAAATCCCTATTTAATTGTAGTTATAATTTGGTTATTCTAGTTTCTATATCAACACTTATCCTTCTGTTCACAAGTAAACCTTTTGTACATTAGGGGTGATGTTCCCTCTTTTAGAAGATGGGTTCTTTGGGTCATAACACCTTGATGCCCTACAAGTGTTATTTAGGCCAAGAAATTATACCGGTCTTCCTAGGAGACTCAAACAAAGTTTTTGTTTGCGAGTTTAACCGGGTGGTGAGTTGTTTTAGTCAAAACACCTTGGTGATCTAAAATGGATCATTTTTGTACAAAAGTCATACTACAGGCTTTCTAGGAGTCTCAAGTTGAGTATTCAAATATTAATATTTCCAAGTAAAAAAAGGAATATTTTGCAATTGAAAATGGTAATTACTATGATGGTCTAAAATGTAATTTTACTTGACACAT
Organism: Kaempferia elegans; assembly: GCA_037974815.1. NCBI lineage: Eukaryota > Viridiplantae > Streptophyta > Magnoliopsida > Zingiberales > Zingiberaceae > Kaempferia > Kaempferia elegans. Next base: position 8,204 of record JBBPFQ010738240.1, read on the forward strand.
ATATATCATTGTTTGAGTTAAAATGAGACTCCAAGCTCTTAGCTAGAAAATCATAGCAAAAGCTTTCTAGGAGCCTAAAGTGGAATATAGATATTTGTAGATTCCTTTGATCAAAACACCTTGATAACCTAAAACAAATCGTGTTGACACATAGGCATGCACAAACAAAAAAGAAAAGTTTATTGGTAGTCTTAAGTGGAGCATTGAAGTGTTTTTGAGTTGAAAATGGCTATTGCAATCCCTTTTAACTTATAAACACTTAAATATTGCACCTGAGACTACATCTGGTTATGATTTTCTAGCTAAAATTCTGTTTTGGTCCATTAGGGTGTTTTTGCCAAAACACCTTGATGATTCATTTCAACTTGAAAACACCTAAACACTCAACTTGACACTCTTAAAAGGCTCTAGTATCATTTTATATCCAAAATGATATGTTTTGGAACATCAAGGTATTTTTTGGCTAAAACAAATTGATGGCCCATTCTACTCAACAAACATTTTTCCTATATCTCTCATTCTCACGAATCCTCTAGCATTATTTTTCAATAAAAAAATAAGTTTGCAGTGGCAAAATAATTTGGAACAAGCGCTTACAGAACCAGCAGCATTATGGATTGATGTGATTTGGCAATTCTGAAAGCAAAGAAAATGAAGCCTTATGGAAAATCTGCCTAATATAAATGGGTCACTCATAACCACAAGTTGCATTTCTACAGCACGTTCCTACTTCATATTCAGGATAGATCAGGTTGAAATGACTTCAATAGTTCTCCTGGTACATTTTCTTAAGGAATCTAACCAGATATTATGGACAAATGTTTTCTAGCTAATTGTAATTGTAAAGGCCATGATGTCTGAACTAAGAAGCCAGACCATTCTAGGTTAACCTAATCCTATTTAAATGATCTGGTCTACAAGAAAATATATCAAAATAGAACACTCTAACAAGAAAGATATTGTCTCACACCCATTCTCTGAGCCGGACTTGATTTCTGCACGCAGAAGATCACCAGCACTAAGATGAGTGAACCCAAAATTTTCCACAATTTTCGAACATTGTGTCCCCTTTCCACTGCCAGGCCCACCTGTTACAGTAAGCTAAACAATGAAGTAAGAAAGATACCATAAAAAGAGGAAGATTATATTAGAATTTTGCCATTGGATTTTGCAAATTATTCAGTATAAAACCACAATTATAAATTTCATGACATAACATAAAAACAAAGGCTTATAAGTAAGCACTAAACAGGATCATGTGACCATGCCATCCTGATACTGTATCTTATTCAATTTATAGGTGTATTTTTGAGAATTTTGTATAAACCATATAGGTAAAATAGCAATGAGATCTTACCTAACACAAAAACCACAGTGATCTTTTTGTCACCTGGAAATGCTCCATTGCCATCCTGTATCTGAGGAAAATCAAATCTCTATGATACTACTTTACCAGAGTTAATCTTCTCTAAGCTAAGATAGACAAAAAAAACAACAACAAAAAAAACTATTAAATTGTGTATCAAGATTAGACCCTGTAACTGAAAAAAAATGACATCTTATTAAAAAAAAGACACAAACAATCTCAGGAAAGATATCCTTGTGCCATTGTTAAGAATGTTGAAATTATATACCCAATTTATTTAATATTAATCCAGTGTATATTATATTTTTGGATGTATTTTATTATAATTGGTATGTGATGTCGATTGGATATTACTTGGATATTTTTATTAAATTATACTTATGATTAAAACATCTATAGTGGGGAGTAATAATTTAATTGTATCTGTCCAAGTCGTTCTATGTTATAGAATAATATGACCTACACTTGTTGTGTCGTTATAAGATAGAATGATTTACTCCATCACTGAGGTAGAGACCTTAAACAAACAAGTGGCTGTAACATAAGTAGTGAATGCACCGAATAAGATCAATTAAAGAATACATAGATATAAATTCTTTCACAAATTCGTTTTTATCCTTAGGCCTGAGAGATTTATATATATTTAATTAAATATGCATGACTTTAATTTATCAATTATTGATGCTAAATTAAAATCTATACACAGATTTATTGAGTCGTCCATATGGTAATTAAATTATATAGATGCTCAACAAGAAATTCAACATTCTCAAGTAAAGAGTCAGTTTCATTAATGATTGGACTCAAATAAAAATAGTTGATGATATTTAAATTAATGCTATATTTATATGATTATATATAAATCAATGTTTCAAAAATTTTAGAGTCAAATTAAGTTATGGAAATTATGATTAAATAAATTATATGGGTAAATTTATTTTAGCATCGAACCATATGGAATAAAGTATTGTTCGAAGGATAACATCACAACTTGGTATGTAAAGGGATTTTATCAGTATCTATTTTAAATTTTAAATATTATTTGCAATTTATTGATGGATATCTAATTATAAAATTCAAATAAGTGATTAAAGCAATCACAGCCTTAATCATGGAATAATCATTCTATCTTATAGTGGTACAAGTATAGGTTATATTATTTTATAACCTAGAACGACTTGGATAGTTACGATTAAATTATTACTCCCCATTATATATCTTTTAATCACAAGTATAATTTAATAAAAAAAATCCAAGTAATATCCAATTGATATCACATGCCAATTATAGTAGATTACACCCAAAAATATAATATGCACATGATTTATATAAATAAAACGTTGAGGGCATATAATTTCAATTGCAACAAGAAAATCAAATCCAGTGGAAAATAAGTGAAGCTATAGTAATAAGAATTCCATCTATTTATAATTTGGTGCACCAGAAACTTATTTACCATGCTTGAATTCATGGTTGTCTCCATTAATGCAGTGTTTTGAATCGCAAAGTCTGCAGAGGTAAAATAAGTAAGCCTCTTTCAGCATGAACACAACTGAAGGATTTAGAAATGATTTTTTCTGCCAAGGATTACTAAAGCGTGTACAGGATCCCAAAGCGGTACAAATGGCATACAAGGAAATCAAAGGAAACAATGATTTCATGAGATTCTCAACATCAAATTCATAAACAGTGACTGTGACATTAGAAATCCAATGAAATCCTTTTAAGGATAACTATAAATAAAGAAATCAGTGAACCAACACCATCAATTCCACCGTCTACAATAATATCACAAATTAAAAACCCATATCTTGCAGCCAAAAACTACAAAGAACACATTGTAAATTTTTAAAAAAATGATTTTGAAGATTCACCGGTTATCAAATCACCAGATCCACAACGGCGCAAGAACATCCAATATCATAAAACTTCAAATCTTCAAGTTAATCAGCCAGAAACAATATAAAGAAGAGCGTTGAGCATATATTTCAAAAGGGATCGAAACCGGACGCTAAAAAGGGAATCGCATCAAATTATGCGACAGTGGGCAGAGGCGGAAGAGAACAAGATCCGATACGTGAGAGAGAAATCTTCGATTCCGACGCGTTTCTTCTCGTTTACTCACACCGAGAGCTGAAAGTTGAACGATATGAGACCTGCCGAAGGGAAATCGAAATCGAGACCTCGAGCTAGAGGGAGGAGGAAAATATATAGATGGAGAAAAATAATGAAATATTGGGTCGCATCAGATTCTGCTGACAGTGGATAGAGGCGGGAGAACAAGATGCGATACCTGAGAGTGTGATCTTCGATGCCGATGCGTTTCTTCTCCTCCGCACGCCAACGAGGGTTGATGCTTGAACGAACCCGACTTTGGAGGAGGGAAACCCAAATCGAAATCTCGAGCGAGAAGGAATTTATAGACGGAGAAAAATAATGAAATATTAAGAAAATAAAACAATGAGATGGTTTGGTTTGGAGAACGCCTGCGGACACTTCGATCTCCATCGCACGGCCAGAATTTCCTGATACGAATAGGTAAATTGGCTAGTTATTAATTGCCGAACGTAATTTTTTTTTAAACAAGTATTTAACTATTTTTCTAAAACATCTCGAGATTTTTAATATTGTCAAAATATATCCAATTATATTTTTTAATTTTCATTTCAGAATATCTCATTTCCATTGGAAAGAGTACTGTGGGGGCGCTCCATATGGACTCTACTTCCATATGAGTGGTCTTTGGCTGTCTATCCTGATCTAAACTATAATCTGAGTGAAAAGATGAATCCGTCGGTGGATCACAAACAATTACAGTCAGATTGCGACCATGATCCGGCCACGAAATGGGGTGTGGACCAGGGGATCCTGTCTTTGTGGGGTTGTACCCTCAAGGAGTGACTGCTGGGCGACCATGGAGACACCCAGCATGATTTTTTTTTTGTTGGGTAAAGCATCAATTTTAATCAATCATCATCGCATGTTGTGTGCTCACATCTTCCGCATATTGTCCCACGAATGTTCGATTAAAAGGTAATAAATAAGTAATTAATTTTTAGTAGATATATATCTTTGGAAAAAAAAAACTCTTTTATCTTTGGTCAATTTAACAATCAACTATAAGTTGACCATGTGATTTACTTTTCTTCATATAACTTAAAAAAAATATGGAACCGTCACATTAGCGGCCCCCTAGAGCCGGTCCCATGAGTATGGAGGGAGGTAAATGCAGCTACACAGTTCCTTCTTCATATAACTTAAAAAAATGTGGAACCGCCACATCAGCGGCCCCCTAGAGCCGGTCCCACAGATATGGAGAGAGGTAAATGCAGGTACACAAGCGTCAGGCGCATAGCGGGGTTTAGCCCAGGTCGTCAATTTCTGGGAATCGACCCTTGGCAGTTTGTCAGCGGATATCATGCACCCACCGCTTGCGCTACGCCCTGGGGGCCCTTCTTCATATAACTTAAGCATAGACGGTGAGTGATGCATGAGATAAACATAATCACATCTTACTCAATGTCGTCCACTCTTTCATTCTTATGGCCAAATGTAATTTTATTTTCTCTGTAACAATTGATACTATCAATATCATAATAGTCACCCCAGAGTCTATGATGTGATATTAAAATGTGTGATAAATTCCCTAAGAGCTTTCACATTGATTTGAATGTTAGTATATATTACTTTTTCAACACATCCATATTCATTTTAGCATTAACATTGATTATTTATGAATCTTACTATCTATTTATTTACTTTTATTATTTAGAACATCTGTAGTGAAACCTCTACTACAGAGCTGGATTTAGGGATACAACTCCCTCTCATGAGAAGGAGTTCCGTCCCTTAAACGATGGCCATACTCATCAGGTTTTTTATTATTATTTTTAAATATTGGTAAAATATTTAAAAAATAATTAGATATAAAAAAATTGTATGGAATTAAATGTTATTAAAAATTTAATTATATATAATATAAAATATAAATGATAGATGAGAAATATATATAATGAAAAAATGTGAGACTCATAAATAAGTTGTTGAGTGATTTTTTTTATAATGGAGATATATGTAAGAGTTTTTTACTTTTGACGTAGTGTGGATGTAGTTTTCAAAAGAGCTATGATATGCTCAATGAAAAAACTCAATAAAAAGCTCAATGACACACACATAGTGATGAGAGCCACCATTTTACTTTTGGTGGACCCCCATCACTTCATGTGTGTGTCATTGAGCTTTTCATTGAGTTTCATTCTCTTTGCAAATCATTTTCCTTTTCAAAATGGTTCCACTACAGTGGATGTCCTTATCCAAATTCCATTTTCTTAAATTTTGAATTTTTTTTTTTTGCATAAAATTATCTCATTAACCTCATTCAGATAATTGAAGACGCTTATGTGTGAGTG
>JBBPFQ010738344.1:0-13978 GCA_037974815.1 Kaempferia elegans
TAAAAAAAAACTAAGAAATCGTTGTTACTGTGCGCGTCGCACATTGGGCCGACGCGCACAGGAACAATTCCGTATATATATATATATATATATATAATTTTATTAGCCTTTAATTAAATATATTTAAATTAACTTAATCATTATTAAATCCTAACTTATATCTTACCTGCATAGCTTGTTTTGGCTAGCAACGAATTTGATGTGTCATCAGAACTGTGCAACGCATTCGTGCGCGTCATTGGGCCCGGGTGAATCCTCCGGACCCATTGCCAGGCTAGACCAATGTGCCCAGGCTAGATCGACATGTTCGAGCTTGCGCAATTTTTCTAGATGAGTCATCAGGCTTATGCGGTGTGTTCAGACATGTCGCAACGGACGGAGCAACTTGTTAGGACCCATCGTCGGGCTCAAGCAACACTTTTGGGCTTGCGCAATGAGTTTGTACTGGTCGTCTGGCTAGGCTACACATCCAGAAGTGTCATGGTGGCTAAACGGCAACAACAACAACGATGATGGAAGTTAATTGTAGGTACAACATTGACAGAAGAAGGTGAGTTATCTCCTAAAGTACCATCTCAGATAGATAGTAAGATCGTCTTCCGTCTCAGCTGTCGTTTAGAACACGTTAAGAATTGATTTTTTTTTTCCTGTAATAGTTGACGTTTAAAAAAAAACAAAATATTATAAGTTAAGAGTTAAGACTATATATGATAATTTAAATCTAGGTCGGTGATAAATATAATACAGCTTCCTTATAAATTGTTTAACTCAAGTATTCATATCATTTAAAAATAAATTATTTTTTTTATTTCTGAACGAAATTAAAATTAATTTATCACAAAATATACCATTTTTACAAAAATAATGAATGATCTTAAATTTAAATTAAATTGTACTTATAAAATTTTGAGATTAAATTTCTTTTGAAAGATTTGTCTAAAAAATAAGAGTCGAATTTAAAATTTTCAGGTACTCTATAATTCTGTAAGAAATTAATTCATTATGTGAGAAATTCTTAATTTGATTTAAACTATAATAACAGTCACCGACAGACTAAGGTTTAAATTTTCCTAGATGTGACAAAATAATATATTTTAAATTAAATTTTTATATCTTTTGTTTTATTAATTTCTTAGAAAAAAATTAATTTGGATGATTTTTTTTATTTTGGCAATTAATATTATATATATGGATATATAATTCGAAATTCCAAAATTGGAGGGAGCAAAATGGTAACTAAGCTCACTTATGGTAACTCAATGAAAATCCGTACCGAATACGGGCCGGAATTTAACGCAGCCGGTTGGGTTAACCCGCAAATGATTGGGGGCAAAAGCGTAATGTTGCAAGTTGGGAGAGGGGGGCGTGAACAAAGAGGCGCACACACAGCGTACGTTGTTCTTCTCTCCCCCATCCTTTCAGGCTTTGCTTTCCACCCCACGACACACAAACTAACACAACCCAAGACGAAGCGAATACACGAGAGTCGATCGAACCCAAGGCCAAGGCGACGGCGACGAAAGGTGGTGGATGCGGCCCTGACTTCTCCCCGCCACCTCCTCGGCCTTCATCCTCCTCCTCGCCTCCCCTCTGCCTCCGCGCCGGTGGCGGGCGCCGCCCGGTACGCGACCATCTACTACCCTCCTTTATTCCACCTTGTGAAATTTATTTTTCCATTCGCCTCTCGCGATTTCGGTGTTTGCTTCCGGGTTCGCACATGGCTTGTGGAGTTGGGCGGAGGCGCTTCGGGTTGTTGGTTGGTTGGTTGGTCGCCACCTTGGTGTCTGGTTTTGGTTGGAACTTGATTTGTTTTCGACGGGCGCTGGGGGGGATGGGATCATGCGTGAAATGGTGGGTTGGAGATTTGGGTCGTCGGGGGGTACTTCGTTGACTCTGTGGTCGGAGTTGCTGCTATTGGTGCGTGCTAGTGATTGGGGAGTACATGGATGACTGGAAACTTGTCTCGTGAGCGAAGCTTCAATTTTTGTTTCTTATTGGTTTTGGAGGTTGTGATCTGGCTACCATGTTATATTTTATTTTCTTTGTAGCTGGCGTTCTCGGTAATCAAAAGTTCTCGATGACCAGTCCCTGTTCTAGGAAGGAAGGAGTCGAACCAATGCTAATTTTTTGCGCTTGTGAGACTGTATCATCACTAGTGTAAGCAACTGAAGCGAGGGTCAGTCATGGTCATCAAATATGCTCACTTTGATGGTTTTTCCTGACTCGTCTACAGGTAGCTCTGTTAGAAGCAATATGCAACGGTGCTTTACGTGGGTGCTGTTATATCATTCCAAAAGATTGAGAATTTCAAATTATCTGGTTTTGTTTGCCCCATTTCAGTTGCGACTGACCCTCACATCTTCACGGAACAAACTATTTAGACGTACTATTCAAATCATGAGAACAAATTCATGTTGATCTAACTGAAGCACCAATGGAAAATGATGAAAACTGCAGAAGAAGAGTTTGCTAATCTCAAGATCTCTATTCCTCTGGATGATGATATTGGTTGCACGAGAATTGAGATTATATTGTCTCTGACTTGGTGGAAAACTAGTTTGCTCCTCATCGATCCTTGCAGGCCATGATAGGAAGGAGATCAAAGTTGGAGTTTATGTTATACTAATCAGATTGATAAAAAAAACACTTACCTGGGAGGCCTTTTAGGAAGTTCTCTTCACCATCTTATTAGTTACTGGCCTTCATTTTTGTATTAAGCACCATTTGGGAGACAAAATATGTAGTAGGAAAGAGTTGAACAACTCATGATCGTCAGGATCTCTTTTCCTCAGATTATTGTATCATTTGAACTGAGGATATATAATATAGGTCTCTGAATGAGAGTCAAGCTAATTTATAACTCATGATATGGAGAAGAAATTTGGTAGAGACATAAACTATGCAACTACACTTACTGAGATACAAAAAAGCTTAATCAGGTAGCTTTTCAAGGAGTTTTCTTCACTGACCTTACTGGGTCTATTAATTAACCAACTTTGAAGTAAATAAGTATTATTGTATGGATTTCTTTGGTGCAATTTTACTTTTCCATTATCTTTTATGATATTGTTGAAAAACATTCCCCCTTTTTTTTTTTTTGTTAATTTGTCTTTTTCATTGTTAGCAGAGTAATCAGTCATGGTTAGCATAAGGAGAAGAAGATATTTGGGGCTATGTTCCGGTAACCATCATTTTTCAATTTCTTCCTTGATTAGCTCAACGATTGCTAGTTATTATTTTGCTCCTCAGACTTATGAATATAGTGAATTTATATGCATGGTAATTTTACCTTTATTTGTGGAGAAAGCTAATCTTCATATTTAATCAAAGTTTCCCTTTTGAAAATCATATTTATTTTATTTTTTAAAATTTGATCTTTTGAGAAATAATATTTTCTTTTCAGTTATCTTTGAAGCTTATAATCGTTCTACATGACTAGCATGCTATCACATTGGTGAGGGCATCTTGTTACCTTCATTAAGTACTGAAATTAAAAATCTTTATCATCAAAATGCATAATGGACATGGTTGATTTGTTGTTTTGTCTTGGTGACATGGATGTCTTAGATCAACCTGAAGTGGAAGTATTTTATTCAGTAACTAAATGAACTTAGAGTTCCTTGAAAATTGAATGAACTTAGATGATGTACTAAACTTACAAATTCATCATATATTTCTATTTTATAATGCAGGGAAAAGTTCCTTTCCTGTTTTGCTTCATAAGCCAATGGATAATAATATTTCTGTGGATAATTCTAATCCACATGTGAATGTAAATAGTGTGTATCCCGTTTCTTCAGTCGACGCTGGCCTTGGAAAGATGGTATGACCAATTTGTTGGATCTTTTCAGTTTGTTAGGTTCCACTTTCCCCCCTTATTTTTATTTCCATGTATGACTTGTTTATGTGTTCATTTGTACCTTTTTGTCATGATTTAAACCGGACTATTGGACCTGGATGGAGCTTCTACATTAATGAAAATTTTCTTATATATGATAATCTATGTTTGCTGATTTTCTATTTTCTTTGTTTTTATTATCCCTTGAGTAATTTTGCTTTTGAACTGGTATGTGAAATCATACTTATTTCTTTTATGGATCCTACATTTAGTGTTGATTGATTGAACATCCCAATTTGTTTTATTTGGTGTTTGGTAAATATTTGAATTTATGGCTGATAATATGCTTGCAACTAGCATTAATTACATGCACACTAATTTTCTGAGTAGTGAAATAACTTGTAACTTGATTTACTTGTAGATAGGCTTTAACAAATGAATTTATCTTGGTAGATCCAATAAGGATGATCTAGCGAAAATTCATCATTTCGTAACAACAAAAGTGTCTTCTTTTTGACAATAGCCTCGTTGTTTTTCTGTAACTAGCAAATGGTTTCTTGGTTTTATGTTGGGAAAGTTTGGGATTGCCTTTATGTTTAACTTCTATCATTTTGTCCATGAATTTTTGAAAAGCCTCAGAATTCTTGGTGTCTTTATCTCAGTTTCAATTTAAAGTGAACTGGTCCCCGTAGTGCAAACTTTATTGATTTAAGGCTCAACCTAATAAGTGCCACTTGGATTAATTAGAAAATTAAATGTAAATTGAGGGCCAAATTTAAGATTTTCTAAGATTAAATAACCAATGTATTGCGGGGATCAAACATCAGCCTCCCAATTGTTGATTTGTTTTTTGTAATATTCTAGACTTTGGTTATCAATAGTTAACTTGCTTGTGACGGCTATGGATGTATTATATCTATATACACCATTGATTCAAATATTTGAGCATTTCCTGAGGGTTTCAGATTAGAAAACTGAGTTAACCATGGCTGTGGTCATGCCTCATTCATAAAGAGTTGGTGTGAATGGAAGTATGATAGAATGCACGTTCAAAGTCTAAAGCAAGACATCCAATGTGGTGTGGGGACAATTTAAAAAAGAAAAAACTAAAGTAGGGCACACTCACACATCTAAAAGATGAAATGTCATATTGTTCTATGACAATTATTGACTGAAGCAGTTTCAAAAGAGAAAATGTAGCTGAAGGATCTCAGGACCTATGGCAAGAAGAAAATAGTGGTTTTCTTTAAAATCATAATTTGAATCACATTATTAGTTGATTTAGAAAACAAGAAGTTTACCTTATGAGAAAGATTTGTGCATGCAAGAATTTTAAAAGCATGGAAGATTGGAAGTATGCATTCAAGCCATCGCAAGTGCATAGGCAGATATGCGGACACATATGCGGTATGTAGTCCCATATGTGGTTCATGTTAGAAGTACTTCAAATTAATTATATTTGGAAAATTACACAATAGCATGTGCAATAAAATATTGAAATTTGCGTCCATTATACTTTTATCGAAATAATCAACTAAACAATCCATATAAAATATAAAAAAAAATACAACTATTTCAATATTCCAATCTACCAATCTTTATAGCCATAAATTGTGCATCTATCACATAACGTATCCATTTTATTAACCTAATATATAAAAATGCACAATATTAAAACACTTGACATGTACAGGTATAAGTGTTTTTTTTTACTTTCATTACCAAGCCATAATTTTTCTTTGTGAAAAGTTTCAAAAGTATTGTTCCTCTAGTGGGATTAACTAACTAAACAATCCTTGCACTCTTAATCAAATTCCTCATCATGGACAATCCGAACTATTTATTTTTTTCATTATATTAAGGCAAAATGCTAGTTTGTTAAGATCATCTTAATCAAATTCATCATCATGGACAATCCTCACTATTTTTTTTTTCCATTATATAAAGGCAAAATACTAGTATGTTAAAATAATCTTTTATGTGAATGTATTTGATGAATCAGTTTAATTTGAATGTAAATTTGCCCAGCATAATGTCGCCTAGACAATATATTCTACTCTAGATTGCTCACTTTTGGAACTGGATATGAGATTTGTAATGAGATCTTTCCCTGCATATGCGTGTATATTCTTTAGTGCTTTATTTTTTGTTTCTGAAAACAATATGATTAAACAACAGTTCACTAAGAGATGTATTCTGACTAAAAATAGTTGGTGAAGTTTTGAGTCACATGCTCTATCTTCATCTTCAAGAATCTTGAGTTAAGAAATCAGACTATAGATAGTGCTTCTGATTTTGTTTCATAGGCTGAAGAACACCATAACAAAATTTTCACTTGCAAATCGTGTGGTTGCCTCCTAAAAGTTTATATGACGATTGTTTTAGTTGTTTCTCAATCAAATTCAGCTTCTATATAACAGGACTGTTCTGAGCACTAGTAGGAGCTAGCTTTAACTTTTTTTATTGTTCAGAACATATCGGTTTTATAGTAAAAAAATGGGATGAGAATCAATCTTAAATTAATGGGCATTACAATAACATAAGTGATAATATACCTAGATACACCCTGTGTCATTTGGGGTTGTAGATACCTGTGATAGCATTGCCTCACCGGTATCATGCTAATATTTATCTTACTGCCTCATGTAATCTATTGATGTAAGTGACATTAATTTACTGAAAGGATATAACATGGCTGTTGCAATACATGTTAAAGGGAGTAGAAAGTGAGGAGAGGATAAAACTTACTTGGATGAAAGATACGAGGGACGGAGGGAAAATGACGCAAAAGATGTACATAAAAGGAGCTTTATATGTAATTTTATGATATTTGTCTTCCTCCTATTCACTTTGCATCCAAGTAAACAGACCCTTAGTTCACATTTGAGAAGGCCTCTTAAGCATGCTTAAGTAGCTAAAGCTCCCCCACCTAAGTTCTTTAACATTTTGGGTTTGGGTTATGTTCCATTTTGAGCTTTTGCATGGTAACAGAGTAGCAATGTTGGCCATGGTATACATGCTAAATACTCATGCTATTTTGCAGGAAGACAAATCTGCAGCATTTTTTGGATCCACGAATGCATTTGACTCAAGCATGCCAAAGGAGGAGCCAAACAATTACTATCCTGGTTAGCTCTTTCAAATATTCTGATTGTTAGTGTAGAGGCTGTGAAAATTGGACTCTCTGTTATCAAGATTTAGCTTTTTTTTCTCACTTGCGTGGAATCATGTATTTGAAAACAGAAGATAAAATTGCACTGCCTCTGTACCTTCAAGTCATTTCTTTATTATGATGCCAAACGTATTTATATGAGGAATAAAAAATTCCACTTGTTACCTAAGAAAGATAAAAGGAATTACATCCCCCTTAGTGACTTAGCGTGCCCCACCATGATTGATATGTGTTGAAATTATGAAACTGGAAATGCATACTTTTGGGTGTCATGGATTTATAAATTTCTCGTGAAGGGTTTCGGCTTGCTATGTATATTATATTGGAGTATAGATTCTTTTAATTGTGTACTTGAAGTGATATGCCCCTTTGTTGCTCTTATTTTTAGGCAAAGAAATTAAACGCAGAAAGCGACATAGGAGAAAGCACTATGAAGACCAGGAGCCATGCATAATGAGAGGGGTATATTTTAAGAATATGAAATGGCAAGCAGCAATAAAAGTTGAGAAGAAACAAATTCACCTAGGAACAGTTGGATCTCAGGAAGAGGCTGCACGACTGTATGACAGGTATTAATCCATAAGATGGAGCCGCGAGCATGTTTTTTCATCTTCACCAGCGTTGTCACACAATTGAGGCACACAGCATTAGAAGTTGTAGTTAGAATGTTGCTATATCTCTACCTCAACTCTTAACAGCCATAGGCTTTCAGCATAACTATTCATTGAACTTTGACAGGAAAGGATCTGGGAACTAATTTAGATCAATATAACAATCTACAAGAAATATAAAGGATCTTGATTGGAAATAACTGATCCTAACCTTTAATAAAGTTATATCATACTGAAATCTTACCTGTACTAGTTACTTGTTGCAAATGTAACAACATAAAGGTAGACGAAAATCTGCAGTAAAAAAGTTTACAGTTATCACTTGATACATGCAAGTTCCATATTTTCAAGTAATTTTAGGTGGCTGCTATTTAAATGGCATGCCACCATCCAAATGTGGAAGGTGCTTTTGTACAACAGAACAGAATAAGAAAGTTTGTGTTGAAAGAATAAAACATAGAGTAGGTGCTATAGTTTCTCTATCTTGGTCATGTTTCTCATAAAATTGGTGCTTTCTCTGTATCTTGATTCTTTATTTTGGGCATGACATACAGAGCGGCTTTTATGTGCGGGAGAGAACCTAATTTTGAGCTCTCAGAGGAGGACAAAGAAGAACTTAGACAATACAACTGGGATGAATTTCTGGCCCTGACTCGCTGTGCAATTAACAACAAGAGTACATAAAATGAAGCTCATCTATATATTCATTTTTCATGCTCAACTAATTGTGATGCTGAACTATTGATGTTAAATTGGTTTTGTTTACCAGAGCAGCAGAGAAAGTTCAGTGTAGGGAAACAAAAAAAGTCAGAGACTAAAACCACATATAACAACTGGGAGCACGAGGGAGCTATTCGTGCGTCATCTATGTCTGATGATGAAGAAGACGATATCGATGTCGACCCTTAAGCCTGTCTCATAATTAACAAAGATCCGAGAAATCCAAAACAACAAGCTCCCATAGTTACAGAGTCGAGACTAGTTTCTATACATGTATATATAGATGATAACCGGTAATATTCTTATTAATTTGCATTGCAACAAGGCCCCTATTAGGGCGATATACTCCTTGAAGCATCACTATCCTCAAATACGTAATTGTTTGAGATGCAATTTGTCAACATTTTTCAGAAAGTCTTTTGTTCTTACCGTGCATGCTATTTTCTGTCAAATTTATTTAACTGGAATCAGAAAAAGTTGTGACACGAACGAATTTGTCATGATCACGTTGGGCAAGTTATGCATTTGTGTTGCTCTCTGTGCTTCAGCTATTTAATTGACACGGATTGATACATTTAATCTATTTATGTAATATTAATTGTAATATACTCATATATATTCTGTATTGATCTTCTTGAGATTCTATAGGACGTTCAAGTATTCTTTAGATCAACATTTTATATTATTTATAGCCGCCATTTGATGTTTAACTTGAGATTTCAAGAGTTCAGGTATGTTTTTAATTGACATTTTCACTGAATATGATCTTTTTATATATTAAAAGTGCTTGGCAATCTAATATAACTCGTTATAAATAAATGAAAAATTAATCTACATTTTTCTTTCATGAATTCAATGATAATTTGTTCAAAAACATATTTAAAATAAAACAAGATGGGGAAAATATTTTTTTTTTAAAAAACTAAGAATATTTTGGATGAATAACAAGAGGGAGCAGAATAATAGGGCTGTAAATGAACTAAACGTTCGTGAATAAGTTTGATGTTCAGTTTGGTAAGAGTTTATTTATGTTCGTTCAATATACAAAAAATCAATTAAATAAACAAGCTTGAACAGCTCGTTAAACTAAACAAACAAACAAACTTGAACACATATGTGTTCAGCTCGTTAACGTTCAACCATATTTATTAATAAATTCTTATAAACATGCTAAATAAATAAAATAAATAAAATAAATAAGTTTGAATTATCAAGCTCAATAACTAATCAAACAAATAAAAATCTCAAACAATCAAACAAACTTAAATTGAAAGCTCGAACCAAGCTCAAGTCTGGCTTGAATTGAGAGCTTGATAACATTTAAACGAATCAAGCTCAAGTCAAGCTTCAAACAAGCTCAAACTCATAAAAAATAAACCAAACTAAACTTGAACAATCATTTCAAAAGCTTAGTTCATTTTAAGCTCAGTGCGGCTCGATTACTTTATCAAACAAGTTTAAACACTTTAAAATTTAGTTAGACTTGGCTGGGCTTATTTGTAGGTCTACCCATGTCGAACATCAAAGTTTAGTTGCACATGATGGTGTCTGCAAGTATTAATGTCAGACGGTCACACCAACTGCTACAGTAGAGATACTCATGCTTCAGACATCTTTAATAACAGCATCTGTGGTCATACTTCAGCTGTTTTTTTAAAATACTTTTAACAGAAATGAACAATATATTCTGGTGGTTTGGGAGTATGGTAAACATTAACACTCGATCCTGGGTAATCATTGATCTCAAAATTCATTTCTCAATCGGTGCAAAATATTTCACTGCTTGATTTCTCCCATGCAAAATGCCGCTCTACTATGACAAATGTCTCATGTGATTTACCCCTTGCTCCAATTGATCTCAAAATCCATTCTTTCACTTTTGGCATTTTGAAACATTTCACCTCCATTTCTAGCCTGCATTCCAGTCAAAGAACGTGAACATAAACTATATTTGGTTCAAGCTTAACAGAACAAACAATGGGAGATAACAAGAATCTGGATAGCATCATTAGGAACTAACAGCTCTCTCTCCAATCTGAACAAATCTCGACACCCAAAGAACCAAACAATTGCGTTTAGTTTTTTTAAAAAATAATTTAATTGATTTCTTATGATGATGGTGCAGCAGATGACTGCTTGTTGGAATTCCATGGCAGCATGAAGCAATGAGCTGAGAGAAGGCCAATGAGATCAGTAACACCTAAGGCAGGCCAGCCTCTCCATGGTATTGTCGTGATGGCTCCCTTTATGCAGTGCCATTGATGAACGTTCCATCAAAATTTTTGGGGGAGAATTCCTCTTCTATTTAGTAAAATAATAATATTTTATTCTACCCCTCTCTCTCTATCCTTTCCAACTACTCCCATTGTAGCACTATACTATACTCCATGACTATAGTACACTGGTAAAAACCCTTAGTTGTTAGGCCGTCCATCACAAGTGCTTCTCAATTTATCTAGTAGCCAGTGTGAAACTTCCGTTGGGCCGAATCAGTCATCTCATGCTTGACATTACCAATTTGGTTAATCATTTTTGTCTTTTCGTGGTGATGTGGTGGTTAAGATATGGAAAATTACCACATGAGGTGTTGAGGTTGAAACTCGGCTGGTCTAAATATATTTCGCTCATGTTTTGACCATTTACACTAATAACTAGTAGCATTATCACCTGAAAACTTTTGATCATTTTCGGGATCGGACCGATTGAAGGGTTAGATAACTGAATGCTCTTAACTGGTCCAAAGGTTTGCTGATGCATGCTGAGTCCATAAAGAGAATGCGCATCCCATTCCTGAAAAGAAAAGACAAAGAAAGTGGGATGAGTTAATTAGGATGTAGGACGAAGGGGATGAACCAGGTTGGAGTGCAATGCAAGATCTTTTCTCAGAGCACCCAACCCCACTACACAAAAACAAGTGTATTTTATATATCTTATTGCTATGCAGCAGATACAACTTGCAACCTCTGAATGCCACTTTTCTCTTGCTGTTTGGCATCCATTATTTATTTATTTATTTTTATTTTTTTTTCTTTTTCAACCTTTGATGGCTGTTCTAATCAGGTCATTAAGGAGAGGGAGAGTGTGTGTCAATTCGATGATTGAATTTAAGAATGCTTACCTTTGCACAAGTCTTTTGGCTGTTCTTGGTGGATTGCGTTAGGTCTGATACGGCTAAGATTCGTCATGCTAAGCACGATGTCGTGTCTTGGGCTGACTCAACAAAGATTAAAGAACAAGAACTCTCGTACGAAAAATTCAACATCCCTGTTTCTGCGCCAAGGCAATCCACCGAACACCTCGCGTGCCTACTTGAGCTGCTGAGATTAAACACTCGCTAGCTGTTCCTAACCATCTCACTCGCCATCATCCATCAGCCGCATGAGCACAACGCGTTCAAGCCTCTGACGAAGAGCAGCAAATGAAAGATCAGTTGTACGGAGACGCGTTGGCATTAGGAAAAATAAAAACAACAAAGTGAGAATGGAGGAATCAGTCTCTATCCCATGACTATGCAACGTTCTCCTCCAGGCCCAGTGGTCGGTTCTTCTCTCAATGCGTTCTTGAGGTCGTCATCTTGTTGCAAGACGGCCGGCCCCACTCTAGTAGCGATTCTTTACCTCAGAGAGCTCAAACATTCATTAAGACATTTAAAAACTAGTCATATAAGACTAATTCCATGCAAATACCTCATTGTATGCTTCTAACCTCCGGATTATATGCCGTGAAATAGTATTAAATTAGATTAATTTTTATGAGGCATAATCAATCTTATTTTATTTAATGTCATTTTAATTATGTAATATAATATAATTTAAATTATAAAAATTAATAAACTTTTATAAATTAAATAATACAGTAAATATCATATAATCCGAATTACATTTTAATTTAAAATTTAATATATTAAAAATATCCTTAACTTATCTCATCAAAACTGGTCGCTCATCGGCGGCAGCCGCTCCTCGACTGATCAACCACCTGACGGTTGACTGCTACCACCAGTAGAGATCACAGGATATTTTTATCATTTTATAATAATACGAATTATATTTTTTATAAAAAAATAATGGGTACTAAATAAAAATATATAATCATGCTTATAATTAAATATTTCATATAATCGATTATATTATATTACAAACTTAATTATATTACACATAATTAAACATAATCTAAATTTGGGTACGCATGATTAACAAAATGCTCGACTTTTGAATTATTCATTCAACACTACGCTATTTATCATAGCTCTATGTGAGAAATTTTATTAGAAGCACATCGATCGTCCCAATTTCGATGTTATTTGATTTATCCTCTAAACCCATTATTCTGGAATCTTCTCAGCCGCCCACGACTTTTGTGCCGTTGGGAGGGAAGGAAACCAGGGGCTTCATACGCTCACCACTATAAATACCACAAATCAGTGGGCAAAACAGCAAGTTGAATTTAGGTTGCTTATACTTTAATAAAAAAATAATTAACTTAGTTAGCCTAAATTAAAAAGTACTCACGGTTCAAAATTCCAATATTCTTTAGATGTGAATTTCATTTAAAAAAAAATTTCTACAAATGCACTGTAACTAAGAATCGAATTGTGAGAGTTAATTTAAGAGATATATATACAGAGGATAATTTTACCTTGTACATTCACAATGAACGAACATTATGGGGACACAGCATGGGAGGCACCTCCTTAGCCCCGATGATCCGTGGTTTCTTCGCCTGTGAAGGGTGCCTTGACCGCCTAACATGAGTACAAGACTAGTAGTGTTTTATATGTTAGCTTGTACACCTACGCTTGACTATATATATCAATTGCTGTCTTAATTTTTTTTGCATCACTTTCTAATACCTACTTTGTCAATTTCAAAGTTAATTTTGAGTTGACAAGGTGATCACTTTGATCAATAAGTATAATTAAAGGAAAGTTATAATAAAAAAATATATAAAGTCAACCTTTCTTGATCTATAAATTCAACGAAAGGGAGAATATTAGAATTTTAATAGTAGGGCCTATGGACTTTTTTGAGTGTCTGATGATATTCGAATTTTAATATAATTTAAAAAAAAAAAACAAAACTTAAGATATCCAGACAAAACCTTCTCCAAAATTCTATTTTATTATATCAAAGAAATCGGTATTCCTACTAAAAAAGATAGAACAAAAGGTGGCTAATCAAAATTGGTTAATTGAAATAATAAAAAAAAGTTTAAATTTATTTTTTCAAGAAAAGGATGGGAGATATATTCAAAGTTTGAGTTGGTAGGGAAAAGATCCAAGGAGCCTTCCTTTTGTTCTTTTCCCTCATGTGGCACTCGATAAACATGACTCGGTGGCTATCCGTAATCGATCAACTTGAAGTTTGAGTTTCGATTGAACCGATCCGAGAATCAAATATGATATGCTATTCAATCGAGTGAATGGATTGTGCTAATTTGATTTTAAAAACATGGCCAGCTACCATTGCTGAGTAATTGGTCTAGCACTAATTGTAGCTATATAACAAAAAGTGTGGCAACCTCCCATGCCTTAATCATGAGATCTAGAGGTCAAAACTTTGCGTGCCCGAGCATATACCTCCCCTATGTCTTAACCATTTGCACTTATGGCTAGTAGCCACCCGTGATTTACCTCCT
>JBBPFQ010738554.1:0-13976 GCA_037974815.1 Kaempferia elegans
CACTTTGAATATGATTTGCAGTAAACATATTATTTAAATATCAAAGCACAACACTTGGTCTAGTACTATTAGGATGAGACTGGGATTGGGGCTGATTGCACAATCTCCCTCATTTTGATTTTTTGATAATACGGTTAAGTTAGGTCTAACTGCCATTCCAAATTTCATCTTCTATGTCAAATCTACATGAAAATTTCCTAACTTAAACCCTTCATTTTTCATTGGCACACACAAGACAAGGTTCACGGTCATCATTGAAATCCAATCCCTGCCTCTCCCCCTATTAACAAAAAGGACCATTCAATGCTCATCCCTTGAGCCCATCATCATGATGGGGTACCTCTTGTTCTAAATTTCTTGATCCACTTATTCCATTTATTAGCATCAGAGGACTCCACTCGACTTCTCAATCCAATTTCCTTTTTCCTACTCCTTCCCTTAGTTCCTAATTCCCTCTTTTAATTCCTTGCTTCCCCATTTTCAACCATTTTCTCTTTAATAATGTTGATTTGTACCAACATTCAATACTTACCAAAGTATCATAGCAGGGTATGTGATGGAGTGAACAACTGAAACCACAAAGTTTCAATTGAATCTGAAACTTTGTGCTAGTCCACACCCTTCAAGTCCACTGTTAAATAGAGTCATCAATTAATTTCTTGGATTTAGCCAATTGCTTTCTAAATTCTCCAACAGTTCAATTTCGAAAATTCATAAATAATTATATACTATTCAAAAAGTTAGGAAATTTTGAAGAAATATTATTCATAAATTATCATGGAAAAGTACTTTTTCTATGAAAATACATCTTTTATTTTAAGAAATGATGAAAACTATTGAAACTTTCAATGTTTCACTCTAAGTTTTGTAATAGTGCCATTTTTGATGACTTCTATCAACAAATAGGTAGATAGGTAACACCAAAGTTTTTAAAAACTATTTGAAAATAATTTTCAATCATGATCCTTGGGCTATATGCACAGTATATATAAACCTTCTTCATGATTTGCCAATACATGATTCTTATTTATTGATGATATATAGTTAATTTAGATTCACAACATCAAACATTTTGAACTTGGATTATCATCTAATATCTCACTGTTTTATGTGTGTAAATACACAAACAAGTCAACTTTAGGTTATGAGATGGTTCTAAGGTTCAACCTAAATTAAGGTGTCCATGCAAGTTTACACTAGACAATCCTAATTGCACCTAGCACTCAGTGCCCACATGCAAAATTTGTCATTCCACTAGTTGCTTGTTGAGAGTCTTTTTAGTCGTTCCACTTGATGACTAACATGACACTTGATTTATAGCAAACTAATTACATGACCGATATATAGCAAACATATAATGAGCACTGATCTACCACGGATGGTCTCGTGGGCAATCGGGGTAGGCAAATTAGTCACTATCTGTGAGCGAACTTGCTACTGCGAATGATCTCATGGGCAAATAGGGTATCTAAATAATCACTGTGCAAACTCACTACCACGATTGATCTCGTGGGCAGACGAGCATCTAAATAGTCAGTGTCTGTGGGCGAACTCGCTACCACGAATGATCTCATGGGCAGACAGGGAAAATACGTAGCTATCTAGCTACGCTAGAACTTGCTACCACGAATGTCTCGTGGGCAGTCGTATATGTCATGATCGTTGACGACTCTTTCAACCATGAATGAGAAACAATGGTCTACATGATGTACCAACGGTCGCTATCGACTCTCAACCACGAATGAGAGACAATGGTCTATAGGATATAGTAACGTAATGATACACAAGAGGATCTAACCTCACTAGCATTTAGGTATGAGCCTAGAAAACAACCAACGTCTAGTAGGATACTCGATATTTTACACTACGGTATGATCTTACTAATACACATGCATAATAAATATCAAGATGATATCTTAGTTTTGTATTATGCAGCTATGTTACGGTATAGAATCACTAGCATAATAATACAGGTATAAATGACCATAAAAAGCATGGATAATGAGACTGCATGGATGTCGACACATACTAAAATAAGTGTAAGCAGTAAATGTCAACTCTAGAGACAACTAGAGTGGAGTCAAGGTAAACAAATAAATGCTACAAAATCAATCTATAACAAATATCATCATGCACTAAGATCAAAGGATCTAAAAGAACAAGCAGGAAATATCCACCTCAAATGTAGAGTGTACTATCCATCTTCACATCCGAAGGTCACATTGAACTGGAATCCTACAAGTGGAGGATACGAAGCAAATCTAAGTACTAGAATAACCCTAGTAGTTATAAATAATCAACATATGTCAATCATTTATTTCTTCCCCTTTTGTTTAGCAATCATCTTTATTGCTTAATTAGGGTGTAACAAATTCTTAATTGGTTGATTAAGGATCTATCCATTAACCAAACTAGTAAATCAGTTTCCTAATATAGTAAATCAATTATTCAACCAATAATTAATTTATTAGTTAATCAAGTACTTGTCTAATTTATTCTCATTATTTAATTAATATGAACTAACACGTTAATTAACCTATCAACAATCATTCATCAATCATTTAATTAGTTACTCAACTAATTATATCAGATTATTAATTAATCACTTAATTAATTAAATAGATTGTTCTAACTTATTTAATTATCAAATCAAACAAACCTTAATTAATTAATCAAAATTTGATTGTCATTCCGTTAATTAATCGACAATAACTCATTAACTTAGGTCTTCAATGTAATACTTAAATTAAGCGTTACTCAATCAATTCATACCGCATTACTTAATTCAAATCAACAATTGTTAACTTGTTAATCAACAGAAACAATAAACTATGTTACCTATGAACTATTCAGCCTCCTCTTCACCGACGACAACTCACGATTGCGTCGGGCTGCAATGTGTACAACGCTGAGGACTTGAAGCAGAGGCTCACGGTGGTTGAAGGCGGGGTCGGCGGAGATTTCTCAGTGTCTCCTCCGGCGACAGCTCACGGCGCCGGTGCGGCGTCGTGTGTGGAAATGGGAAAAGGTAGTGGCGGAGGAGGCGGAGCAACCTTGGAGTTCGGGGTGGAACAAGAAGACAACGTCCATATGCATACCCTTGCATCGATAGTGCTAGGCGGATGCGGTGCGTAGGCGGCATGCGCGCAGATTCGTACGCGAAGAGGAAGAGGGGCGGCGGATGGCCTCTAGGACGTTCGTAAGCATCAGAAGAGGCCGCTGAGGGTGAGGTTTCGACTGGGCCCCGATAGGCATACGTCAGCGGCGGTGAGCCATGCGTCCATGTCCGCGCCGCGTCGTTCATGTCGAAGGAGATGAACAGTAGCCAACTATTGTTCACGTGTAGATATAACTTAGCTTTTAATAAAATAAAACCCTAAGTTCGCTTCAATCAACTCCCATTTAAATACAGTATTCTTAACCGGCTTTATATCTTATCCGTTTATATCCATAAAACCTAAAACGACTCATTAAAAATCCGAAAAAATTCATAAAATTTCTAAAATTCACATATATTTTTTATATTTATTTCCTTATTTATTTTATCCATTTTTTCCTAAATAAATTCAGTTAATTCCGATTTTAATCATTTTAAATCATTATCCTCTAAGTATATATATATATATATATATATTGAGTATATTAGAAAACATCCAAGCAATCTTGACCTTGACCTTGACTTCACTGTCAATTATTTGTTCACCATTTCTTGACTTGTATGTTTGCCAAGCATCTAGTCCTCCTTAATGTGCTTAGACTTCCAATGCCCTTCCTCTTTGTCTTCTCCGTTGCAGACTATTGTTGGACTTTTCTATTGCCAACTACTATTGAACTTCTCCATTGCCAACTATTGTTGAATTTCTCTATTGCTAACTAGTGTGAGACTTTCATCTTGTCAACCATTTGATGGTCTTCTCCTATGCCAACTCTTTGATGGTCTTCTCCAATGCCAACATGTGTTGGCCTTCTCTAATGCCAACACTTGTTGGACTTCAATACTGCCAAATGTTTGATCCACCTCGATCCATTTGGACTTCGTCCAATGTCAAGTATCTGGTCATGACTTACTCGGCATATTTAATCTCATCTCATGTATATTTCCCACAATATGATTTGCACCAAATTTATTGTTCAAACATTAAAGCACAACTTTTTGCCTATTAGGATTAGACTAGGGTTGGGGCTGAATACACCAACACTTGTGTCCATTGGGATGTCTTTCGCATCTACAATATCCCCTACAAAAGGGGTTACATTTGTAAAACGAAGTTCCTCAACTTCTCTCTTCTCAAAGAGAAAGGAAAGAAGGATAATTTTCTTTGGCAATCAGTTTCAATAATAGTGATTATAGTTGTTTCAGAGCAAATCCCAAGAAGTTTGCCCAAAGCTAATGTATAAATGATTGTGCCACCCATGCTAATCATACGTTTAATGATAGAGACTAAGATAGGGTGTTCAGAAAGGAAGATTGTCTTTCTAGGATGCATCCTTCAATTCGGTTTGTTGGTCATTGGGAGGAGATAAACACTATAAGAACATAAGAAAGGAAAAAGGAGAAGCATTAATCTGAGCATTAACAGCAACGAAGAGGAGTGACATTGAGTCAGATAAATTGATTTAAATCCATATACTGTACTTGTGCCTTCTCTAGTTCCAGCTGTACAGATCAAATCTAAGTCTAGTGGTTAACTATGATATATTTTATGAGCATGTGGAGAAACAAATTTATTTTAGTATTGACAAATAATAATCAAGGATGCTAGTTATAGGCTGTAGCTTGTTGCTTAAGAATTTTAATTCAATTGAGTTTTAATTGCCATTAGCTTATATTTGGATGTGAACAAGATAAATCGAAGAGGTTTATAGCTTACAACTCTCAAGATGATCTCAACACATGTTGAAGTGTGCTGACTATCAACACAATAGGGTACTGAAAGCATAGCATTCCAGCTGGGGGCCAAAACTTTAGTATTGAATTGAATGATAGTTTAAACCTTGTTTGAAACTTTAGTAAGATTTATAGAAGAGGCCATTAAGATTATAGGAGTCATTAGCAACAGGTTGAAGTTGGCTGTGTATTTAGAAGAATGGAAAAGGTGTTCTAGGTTTAGTCAGATCTTGGGGTTGCAAGTGATTGAATGATGGATAATAAATGATTTTGAAATACTTTGCTTTGGGTTCGGATCAGTGATGGTACTCCAGTTGAGTGTTGATAGAAGGAAGGGTGCATGATTACAACAAAGGTGGCTCAATGCAATGTGGAAAGATATAGGCTCTCTAACCTTAGTCCTACTTAGTTTTGTTTGTTGGTCCCAATAGATTTCTTCTTAGAGAACAATTGAATCCAATTTGGTTTCAAGGTTTTGTGTGGTTTGGGAAAAGGAGGTGAGATTTGTAAAGCATAGTTTTAAGGATGAGTTGATCTGGGTTGGGATTGGTTCATTTGGATTGAAAGCAGCAAAGCTCAATCTGATTTTTGTCCGAGCAACCTGAATGTCATATGGGATTCATCAAAGTCATTGGAGAGGGTCTATTCCCTCTTAGATTGAATTAACAGTGGAAAAAAAATTGACTCAATCTGCAAAGATTTGGCAAGGAGAGGAAGAAGAACATTGTTGCTAGGCATTGTATAGTGGAAGATGATTGAAGTGTATGTAAATGCATAACACCAGAGATGGAGGATCAGTGATTAGGGTGAAAACAAGATTGAGTACAGGAGGTGGAAGTTAATAATGCCAATATGTATTAATGTTGATTTTTAAGATGTTAATATTTTAGTTAATACTAATTGTGTTCATATTTGATCTTATTTAATAGTACTACTAATTGGTAACTAGAATTATTTACTAATTATAAATCAAATAGTATTAATAATATCCGTATATTTAAAAATAAATAATAATAAAATATTGTTTGATATCTATTTATAATAAAATAAATATAATGAATGTGTTTTTTTAATCAAATGTAAAATATTGACAAATGTATATTATCCATTGATAATAATATGATAATATATGTTATTAATTGATATTACTATTCTATTTAGCATCAATGTAACAATATTATAGTTAATAAATTATACAATATTGTAATTCTCATATGTAAGAAATGTAATAGTATTTGTCATAATATTTTAATAGAATATTCAACTATAGATGTAATTGGTGATTTAAAAATGAAAAGCACGATTCAATTTTTGTTTATAGTATACCATTGTTAAATACTGAATAGTAATATATTATCAATATTTTTCTCATTTATTAAACACATTGATTGAACTCTCTTTTTTAATTTTAATGTTTTACTTATTTGATTGAATGGATACTGAGATTTTTGATACTAATGCCCATTCATATTCCCTGAAGTACATTGTGAAGTCGATGATTTCAAATTTAAAGAAAGAATGAGAGGGTTGCATATTCAACAATTGACAATTATGCGATTACAGACTGAGACATTTGAGAGCAAAGACATAGAACATTGTAGGTTGATTTGTATTTGGTTTAGTATAACCATGTCCCAGCTGTGCTTCTGTCAGACTAGTACATCTTAAGAGTGGGTTGTCCCTATTAACAGTGGAGATAATAAAGGACAAAACTTGATCAAGTTTAAATATCAGGATTTTTTTTGGAAATGGTATCTTGTGAATTGATTATCATGTTTCTCAGATGAAGACTATTGAATTGATTATCAAAAAAGTAAGTCTTGGTTAACTTTGATTATGATTTTGATGTTTCCATTATATATCTGTGTGTTAGCATGCTTGTCCTTTAGTTGTTCAAAACATCTTAACAAAACAAGAAATGAAATTTGATGCCTCCGTTATCTTTATCTGTAACTTATATGACAAATATTCTTTTCAGTTGCTAGACTGTTGTAAGGATTTTTTTTTTTGGTTATTTCTTTCCAATAGTATACCTGTAGTTACTGTGCTTTCCTTTCCCTTTCATTTTTTTTCTTTAACTAGCTGGATTTGAACATATTTCTATGCTTTTTATTCAGAAATTGGTATTCTTATACTTTAATCAATTTTAGAGTATATAGTGAAACGGAAAAGATGAACAATTTCTTAATAACTTTCATTTTTCATTAGAATTGAAAGTATTGCATTTTTTATAAATGAATTTTGAATCATTTTGAAGGGTAGAATCCAGAAAACCCGAACGCTATTCTTCGGCTGCGCCTCTATCACGTGAGTATGATATAATGTTTGTGTTATTAAACTTTTTAAAAAAAATTATTAAACTCATGTGAATCTTATCTTCTCAATTTTCCTTATAATTATAATAAATGACCGTTCAATAACTAATTACTTGTTACACAGCTGATGCACGACAACGCATTGTGTCTGAGCGTGTTGACATGATCAACAATCTTGTCATTTCCGTATCAGTAAATTGATCAACTATTTCTCCACTGAACATCATTTAGATATACTAAATTTGTGGAGTTATTATTAAGTTTCCTTTTCTAGTAGTTCTATAATGTAGGTTCGATGTCCATGTTTGACTTCTAGAGCTCTCTGAGCATCCACCATGATTATCTATTGAAATTAACCTGTCTTTTGCAGATTGGACCTCCAAATTCACGTTTCTTAACTTCAAATGATAAGAGCTCATGGAATGCTAAAGATGTGGCCGATTCTGTTCTTGCTGACAAGTCTTCACCAGTAATTAATACTTTTTCTTGATTAGTAATTACATCTTAAAGAAGCTAAATGTATACTTTTTAAATCTGAAGTTATGATTTTACTTTTGTTCTAGAATCACTATTTTTTTTTTTTGCTTTACACTTCCCGATTAAACAAACTACTCCATAAGTCGGCTAGCTTAGTTGAAACTTGAAAGCAACATTCAAAATCTTGAGCCATGCTGACTTTAATTGGAACAATATTATTTCGGCATCGTAATGATGTTTTAATATATGGTGCCGATAATGGATTACGAAGGAGACATTGTCTATGTCGATTATGGTTTTAAATCTTGTACCATGTCGAGAGAAACAGACGAAACATATCATTCGATTAAATTACTTAACTTCAGTACCAATTCAATACCACTCGGCTTAAACAATGTCTCCTTGTGCTTCATCTCCTTCCTCCTTTAACCTCAAATTTGTCATTGACACCATGCATCGGAGCATCGACACAATACTGAAACAATATCTTTCCCTTCAAAGGCCAAAATTACGACACGACTTCAGATTTTGAATCTTAGTGTCGAGTGGTATTGAGTTTCAGTGGTTTACTGAATTAATATGTTTCTACCTTTTCGATGATATGAGATGTTGAACCTACTTGAAAAGGATATTCCTTTGTAGCCTTGTAGGCACATTCACAAATTTTTTTATCTCTCTCTTTTTAGTTGTACGAAGCATAAAGTTTTATTCTGGATAAGTTCTGATAAAAATTTTAGCCCTGGTGGTCTGATGCTTATTCTAATGCACTAAGTATACTAGAACCTACTCATTTACATCATACAATATGGTTTAAAATTTTGAGCCATATCAGAGTTTCAGTTTATGACCAGAACGATACGATTTCGGTATCGTGTCGTGCTGTGTCGTGTCGTGCCAATACGATTTCGGTACTAAGTTAAAATATTATTGTAATATTTGATTATTATAAATACTTTTAGGTTAAATTAGTATTTTGAAAATTTGGATTGTGTAAAAATTAATTTAGGATTAATTAAAGTGTAGACATAATGATTAGGACTTAAATTAAATTGAATTTAATTTATTTTAATATTTTCCCATATATTTAAAGAGGAAAGGAATGAAGGGGAGTATTGCTCATGGTAAAGTTGTTGCCTTGTGACCTAAAGGTTATAGATTCGAATCCTAGAAATAACTTCTTGCAAAAAAAAAAAACAAGGTAAGGCTGCGTATAATGGATCTTTCCCCGGGACCCCGCATGGCGAGAGTTTTGTGCATCGGGCTGCATTTTTTTTTATTTAAAGAGGAAAGGAATAAGAAAAAAAATAAAATGAAATTTTTTACATGTGTTTAAGAAAAGGAATAAAAAAAATAAAATGTGGAGAGGAGGGAGAAAGAATTAATAGGGGAAAGAATTAACCATTAAAAAATAAAAAATAATTAATAGTTATAAAAATAATTCTAGAAAACTTAGCGGTTGTCGCGGTCTTGTTGCGACCGTGAGGCTTGTGCATAAAATAAATTATTTGTTAAGGAAATTAATTTAAACAATTAAGGAAATATGATAATTATTATTGATTGACTGTCAAAACTAATAAATTACCATAAAACATGACTGATACCGGGCAACTCGAAACCACTTAAAATTCAAATTATTTGTAAAACAAATTACTTCTTTCTTGTGAAGTTGATTAGCTTAGTTAGCTTATACTTGAAAACGAGATTTCTGGTAGACACATTCACAGTTTGTTTATTTTTTCTCTTTTTCCTAGTATGAAATAGAGTTTTATTCTACCCTGTAGAAGTTCTGATAAATTGTAATCTTGGTATGATTCTTATTCTAATCCAACGGGTATACTAATCCGTATTCTATTCATCTGCAGCGTATAACAACTGGGCAACGCATGGCCGAGAGTTCCGTTCTTGATTCACATTCAGTGATAGTAAGCAAAGTTAACATTTGAGAAAATTTCTCCCGTTTTATATTTATTTAAAAGCTCTTCCTTTTTCCAAGAAAATTCCTTTTTCCAAGAAAATAGTGATGCCAACTCAGATTTTCATTTTATGCAGGTCAATGAGCAACCTTACTGGTATTATGAGTACCTTGTTCGAAAATCACCAACAAAATCTGTATGTACGCCTGATATTTCCAGATGACTTATTTTTGGAAATTAAACGTTCCTCATTTCATGATTTATGAAAATTTGATTGGTTAATTGGAATCGTTTATGTGCATATTTTGATTAATCCCCTTTTCTCAGGCGCCAGAGCCAAATCTATTCAGGCACAATGTGGCTTCAACAGCCGAACGAGATGGTATATTGATTTGGTTTATGTTTTTCATTCTTGTTTCTGCTTACTTTATATGTTTCTCTATTGTCTATTTCACAGGATGCAGTAAAATAATTATTGCTTATTGATATCCTTACATGC
The DNA here is from genome assembly GCA_037974815.1 of Kaempferia elegans. NCBI lineage: Eukaryota > Viridiplantae > Streptophyta > Magnoliopsida > Zingiberales > Zingiberaceae > Kaempferia > Kaempferia elegans. The sequence goes on from JBBPFQ010738554.1 coordinate 10,093, forward strand.
CTAGATTTTCTATTTTTATCCATTCAATTTGTTATAATTTGTTTGATCATGTTCACTTCTTTTAGCGATAACAAAAAAGTGTATTTTTGGCTGATATTTCAATGCCTTAAATTATCTTTTTTTGAATCCTTTGCTACCTTTTGCAGGATATTTGTACTCTTTAAATGCATCAACGCTTAGCAAACAGTGGGAAAATGTATGTTCCCAATCCTATCAATTCTACTATAGAAATCTATAAAATTATTTACTGCCTGCAAGTCTGTTTGCTTACTTTTGCAAAATAATATTCATGTTCCTATTTTTTTTTATTAAATTTATCAACTTGTTCCAATGAATCAAACAATGTTAAATAATGAATTCCCTTGTTAGATCTATGTGAATGGATGTTTATCTGACATAAATTTCAACAAATATCTTAGAGACCAAAAACTACTAAACGTAATCATAAAAATACAAAGTGGATATAAGAAAGAAGTGCATGATGTAAAATAATATATTGAATAATAGAATCCAATGAGAACTAAATACTCAAGGTCATCATTTTAATACCTAACCTCATTAATCTTTTATCACATATTTCTCTTAAATTTACTCTTCATGGGTTTCATCATTTCTCATATTTTCCCATTTTACACTCTACATCTATTCTTAATTTAATTAATCAACAACCAATTTAATTATATAATATTATATAAGGGAAGATAGCTATAATTTACATAGTAAATGATTCATCACATATAAAAATGAATGACTCAATGCATTTAGAATGAAGTGCATCATAAACATATATCAATATATATGGTGAACGATCAACAATCCATATATGTATATATGCACATATGTACACCTATGTACACACACACATATATATCCTAGAGATGCACCTTATAAAAACAAAGTGGTGAATGACCCATAATCCACCTAGTGAGAAAGACATCTTATGTAAAATGATCAAAACCTAAAAATACACAAAGGCCCTTTTTGAGCATGGAGCTAATGATCTATTATATAAGTAATTCATTTTTTTCTTAATTTAATAAGTTGTCACGCAACTTCAACTTGGAGCTGAAGCTCATTTATCATTTTCTTACTTCAACATAATTAGTCACGCAACTCCTTAAGAATGCGGAGCGGAAGATTTATAGTATAAGTGTTGCATTATTATTTCATTAATTTAATATAAGTAATAATGCAATAACTTTTAAAGAGTGTTGAGCTGAAATTCTATTGTAAAATCATTTTATTTTTATTTAATTTAATATGAGTAGTCACGTAACTTTTTCAAAAAGCGAACCAAAGCTTCATATTACAAGTAATCATTAAACTCTTTCAAAGGTCGGCACCAAAGCTTTAGTCACTAGTGTTTTCAATATAATGTTAGTGTTTTCGATAAATCTGAAGAGCTGAACCTCTTTGATATAATGTTAGTGTTTTTGATACTGACCTATGTCATCGGATATGGGGATTTTTACCATTCCATTATAGTATCGATGATGAGATCTTATCGGCATTAGTGTATCGGTCGTACTACAAGAGATTTGGATATATATTTGGAAATATCTTATCATTGATTTCATGAGATTGGATGAATTGCAATCCCAAATCTTCAGGGATTAATTTGTAACTAGATTATATGCTTAATTAGAGTAGTTTTCCTTATTTCTTTGGTTGACATACTTGTATATAACATTGTATATTCTGTGGTATTAGAGCAATCAGATTGATCTTGGAATTGTCCGAAACAACCGAAAATAGCCCCAACACTGATATGCACTCAACAGATCAACCAACCCTCATCTAAGCGGTTGATTTAATCCTTACAGAAAACCAGCAGTCAGCTATACATCTTTTGATTATATCCATGAAACGATCAGAACACCTGAAAGCCTTCATCACATTAATAAAAAAAACCCCAATGCGTACCCGATCATAGGCTTTAGCCATATTCAGCTTCAATATCATATTCCCACCATGTACCCTATAATTTAGCTTATGATAAAGCTCTTGTGCAAGATGAATATTGTCAGAAATTAACCTTCCTTTGACAAAACCACTCTGAGATGGAGAAATCAGCTTGTTCATCACCAAATTGAGCCTATTAGCGACAATCTTTGAAACAATTTTGTTAGATATATTGCATAAGCTAATAGTTCTTAAATCTTTCCATTGCTGTGCATTATTAAACTAAGGAATTAAAACAAGAGTTGCAGCAGCCATACCCCTTGGGAATATCCCACCATTGAAGAAGTCCAAAACTGCCTCAAGCACATCTTCGTTGATAGTCTCCCAACACTCCTTATAAAAAGCAACAGAAAACCGATCTGGCCTAGCTACCCCATCCTCATGCATACCCCAAACCACTTGCTTCACCTCCTCCATGGTTGGATTTTTTGACAAAGCAATATTTTCATCAGTGTCAATTAATGCTAGAATCTGATCCATACCATCAGTGTGTAGATCCTCTACCTCATTAGCTAACAAGTTCTCAAAGAAAGAAACCCCAGAAGCTTGCATAAGCTCAGCTTTTTCCAAACATGAGCCATCCTCCCATATTCTAAAAATTCTCCCAGCTAACCTCCTTTATTGAATCAAATTCTGGAAAAACTGTGTTTCTATCCCCTTCTCCCATCCCTTTGATAGCTGCTTTTTGTTTCCAAAACATTTCCTCCATGTGTAAAGTTTTAAACAAAAAGCTTGTGATTCCCCATGTGAATTTTGTTCACCACAGAAGGATCAGCATCAAACTTTCTCTCAGCCACAGCATACCTCCCCTCCTCCAGCTTTGCTTTGTCATGAATATTACCAAACACATCTTCATTCCACCATTTCAAATGTTACTTAACTCTTCTTAATTTGATCTGCAATTTTTGAAGACCATATTTATAACAGGGCAGCATCCAATTGAGTTTCACAGTAAGGGGAAATTCTGATGTTTGATCCACATCTTCTGAAACCTAAAGGAGGCTCTAGGAGGAGAAGAAACCGAAATATTAATCAATAAAGGGCAATGATCAAAAGTTGCTCTGCTCAAATGCTCCACATGCACCACCAAATCCTTCTTATTCCAAGAAGGAGAAATTAAAATCCTATCTAACCTCTTCCATATTCTTTTATTAGTCCAAGTAAATCTATCCCCAACAAAACCAGGATCCGACAAACTTGATAGCATCAAGAAATCATTGAATTCTTTAACAACTCCCGGCCTTGACAGAACACCATTAAATTGTTCATCAATACTGGAGATCACATTGAAATCTCCTCCCACCAACCAGCAAACATCATCAATAGGTTTAACATCCAGCAACCTTTCCCACAAAATTCTCCATTCACCACTGTTGCACTTGGCATACACCACCGAGATAAAAAATACTACTAGGAAGCAATTGAAAGCTTATTTTGAGATGCATAAACTGTTCATGATCAACCAGAATATCATAAACGATATTAACATCATGAAGCAAACAAATTTTACCAGAGCAATTACATATAGCTGATTCAAATCCTAATCTTCTGGTCATTAAAGCCTCATCCAATTTAATAAATGGTTCCAGAATGCCCAAGAAATTTAAATGGTAATTTTTTTTTTTAAAGAAATGAAATCTTCTCATAGATGAATCATTCATGGTTGTCGTTGAGTAATAAAAGATTATCGATTTCACAGGACTGTAAAATCAAGTGCTAGTCAGAATCGTGATACTGATTATTTAGACGATCGAAAACGCAAGAGTTGAAAGTGAAGGAAAGCCAATCAAGAGAAGTTGCAGTAGAAATTGGTCTTGAGGCGCAATCCTAGGATTTTAGTTTTGCCACGAAGACTGTTGATGCTCTAAATATTATTCACTCTCTTGCCTCAATGTTGCATGTTGCAGGTGAAATCTGTCACC
>JBBPFQ010738867.1:0-25432 GCA_037974815.1 Kaempferia elegans
CTCAACTTGTTTACAACCCTACGTGTTGGTGCTAGTTTGCACAAATACACCACATTGATGCTTATTTACAGAAATAAGCACCACACGCAGTTGGTCTCTAAAGACCAACACCACTGGCACCAAGACCAGAACCACCGTGCTGCTACTGGTTTGCGTTGGTGCTAGTCTTTAAAAACCAACACCACTGGCACCAAGACAAGTATCATCGTGCTGCTACTGGGTTTGCGTTGATGTTGATTTGCGCAATCAACACCACGATTGGTGCTGGTTACAAACCAACACCAACGTGTTGGTCTCACCTATCCACCTTGCATGCAGAAGAGAAAGAGAATTGCATATAGATGAAAGAGATAAAAAAAAATTATTAGTTACTTGTCCATGTCGATTGTCACCCTTGGTCGCACATGTAAGGGTGTATAGGATATCAAGATTATTCAGCCACACCTGAAGACGCCTTCCGTCACACTCATCCACGTGCGTCGCGCAGGGCAGGATAAAATATATTTTACCTGCACACCCCATTTATGCACGACACTTGGGAGACTGAGTGCAGTGCGGATTACTAAATCACTCTTCGAGCACCCCCAATCGATTTTTGCCAATCAAGGCACTCGGAGAGTGATCCGGGCGCTCAGCCTATACTGAGTCGCCCCAGCGTCGCTCACGACGAGGTGTGCATTGTAAAATATTATATACACACACTAAGAAAACATACAGTACAGATTAGTCAAGTTGAATCTGATAACGATAGACCATAGTCTACCTGTCAACCAGAATGAGTTGTATGGATTCTAGAAATCTGGCACTTGATACAATATTCTTGCTCAATGAAGCATTTCAGAAAATGAGAAGGGAACTTTAAACCTTATAATCTTCTCGAGGCAGCATTGTCGACGTACGCAGTGGCTGCCTCCTCGGTGAGTTGCTTCCCTTCCACAAGACCTTTCACCAACGTGTTCATATAGTCTCTTGAAGGTGCAGCTGTCGGAAACTCACCAGACTTAAAGCGTTGTATATCTGAGGCTGAGCAACTGCATAGAAGAATTACAGTGACAAGATTTTGAAATGGACCTTAAATTATAAGTGCCAGGAAGAACAGCAAATCATATGAATGATTAGCGAGTATCCATTTAGAGCAAATCGACGAGGAAAAGAATAAAAATCCGAGACCATAGTTAAGTAACATACGTCATTGTTAAGATTGGAACATTATCCTCCTCCCCCAAATAAAGAACAGTGGAGTACCATCCATCCTGCGGTAGCTCCACAATGGTTAGATTCTCTACCGAAAAATAGCATTCACATGATAAGCAACAATTTGAGAAATCTTAGGTACCTTAATGGTTTCCAAGCGAGTAGACTTGTTCTTGGCAACATAATTAAGGATGTCCACATCCAACAATGGAGATGCCATCCCTTGAATTGCTCCATCTTCTTGGTGCAGACTATTCTCTTGAGCCAATACATCATTAAACTGCTCGAGTCTATTAGATAAGAATTGTGGAAAAGAAGGAAAATATAAGTGGAATGTTGACAACCAAAATAGGAAATTTAAGGACAAGGCCAATGACATACGTTATTCTATACATGCACAAGTGAGCTTTTTCGCTCGTGTCCCTTTCCGGATTAAGAAAAGCAACACCCCCCTTTCCCCATGTGCGGGTATAAGATCTTCCAAACAATAATCTACGAGGCAAAACTTTCCAGATAATGCTTCTTGGTAAACTCTTATCAAGTGATCCACTGCATGGAACAGTCATACCTTGCACCTGCAAGAGTTAAAATGTTAATGAAGAAGCTTGGTACTCGGCTCAATTTATACATTTGAATATTTCTTTTCTTAAAAAAAAAAAGAAAACAAAAAAATGATTAATCAGACTAGATAACGTCGAGCCTGGGGTTACCAGTCCAGCTCCATGGAAGTTTCCCACCGGCCAGGGTAAATCGGCAAGCACTCTAGAGAGCTCGTGTCATTAAGGTTCATCAGAAAAACTTACAATTAATTCATTCATAATTTGTATAAAGTTTGATAATATTATACACATCTTTTAAGTTTTAATACTCACATATAAAAAAATATGGTGTAGATCTTATAAATTTATACTGTTATATTTTTTTTTTATAATATACTCATTAAGAAAATAATATGTTTCATTTATCAGATTAATGTTTGAACGAAAATGTAAATATAATGTTGAGCTCCATAAAAAGCTTGTGTTTGACTTAAGCTCAATAACATTTTTAATAAGCAAGTTTAAACAATCTTGGTAAGATAAATGAACAAATTTGAACCAAGTGAAGCTTGGCTCAACTTGATTCATTTGCATCCTCATGCAAGAGTTGAAGAAAAAAACAAAAAAATAACAGAACCAAGAAATATTTTGCCGTAAATACACCCCATGTTTTTTTTTTCAACAAAATACTTCCACTTATCGTTACTCTTAGCTTGCACGAATTAAAATAAACAATATGAAGGATCTCTCTTTCACCCAGAGAAGAAATGTCATCAACTACATGATCCATGATGTGTATTATGGCTGTTTATTTGGAAGGATAATAGGTAGGACAAAGTGAAAGCAACACAAAATATACATGAGTGATTTAACATTCATGAAACATGAATTCCATGATCCTTTGTTTATCATCCCTCTCCTTTCCTTCCTATCTTACCACCCAAGGAAACCTAACCTAAAGGACTACATAGAAATGTGGGATTGTAGCAGCTAATAGCTATCACGTACGTGAAAACTTTACTTTAGTGATTAGCTTTCTTCTTCTTTTGTAGGTAGACTCAAAGAAAGGGGGAAATGACTGATCCAAATGAAGTGAACTCATGAACTGCAAAGAAAGACGAGTGAAGAGAATAATAGGGAAGAAAGTGGAAGGAGTAAAAATGGAGTGAGGAGAGAGGGAAAGAAAGGGATTCATAGAATAATAAATATTCATCAAAGTATAAACCCATTACAGTGCACAGTAACCATAAGAGAACTAAAAAACCACCCACCAAACTATTTGCTAAATCCACTGAACAAGGATGTTATCTTCTTAGACCAATTATTGGGAGTGAAATTTGTACACTAAAGCATTCAAGTGGTGAAGGAACCAAGAGAAAAGGCTTAAGACCTACATTGGAAGTATTAATAGGTAGATCATACTACATATTGATGAGACAGCAAAGTGGATTTACTAAAAGAAGTATGGTATCAATTTGCAGGTAAAAGGATGCACCCACTTTCTACTTGAGTTAATTTAAAGAAAGCAAAAAAAATCTAACAAAAGTTGACTTTCTATACAATAATGGAAAGCATGATTGTGAAGACATAAAATAGCAATGGCTTCTCAACAGCTCAGAAAAAAAACAGAGAAATCTCATACCTAGAGTACCAGTAATTATTTGCTGTGCAAAAATTTACAGATACCTTTCCACCTTCTATGTAGCACAAGAACCTTGGCTTCCACATATTTGACCCATAGCTTGCATACCAAACTTCAATTTTTGACAATGAAGATCTCCATGTGAAGCTACTCACAATAATATCGCTTGGTATCAGTGTTTGTGGATCATGGCACGATTCACTTTGAGATGAGTGTCCCTCTATTTGAAGTTTACTTGAAGCAATTGTTTTCCCATCGCAATCTTCATCTAGCTCCAATTTTGAAAGTGGTAGAATCAGATCATCAGCAAAATTTCCATCCTCCACATTCTCTGCAGTGTTGACTCCCTTATCCATCTCCACCTCAGATTCAGAACTAGAGTAGGTTACCTGAAATTTATATTTAGATCTTTTTATGGCTACAAACTGATAGATAAATAAGAAGCACCACAAGTTGTGCAGGATAATAAACATGCACAATTTGTGTTGCATTCAAAGAAGAAGAGCAAGTGTGGCCGAGTATCACAGATGTCAGACAGGTAATGTGTGGAAGAGATTGCACTACACAAAATGATGAACAAAAGCTCTTAACTTGATTATGAACCACGGCTCATGAAGATGATCATATCACAGTTATGAGGATCTGCAATCTACCACAATGGAGATCCTATTCAAACGAGGGGCTCCAAGCAAATCTCACATGAGAGGTGTGTAGCGAAGCACGAGCAAGGAGTTAGCTTTATAGAGAAAAAAACCATCTTTTAATTTAAATGTAGCATTAGGAACAAGCTACACAACAACCAGACTAATTCCATATTATTACTAAATTTTTTTAATGTGTCGTAACAGTTATGTATCTGGTTATTGAATATGAAGTTGTTCATTTATGCACTACTAATATACTATATATGTAGCATTCATAAGAGAGCAAGAAAATCATGAGACGGCAAAAAATATACCATGATTTATAGGTATTAGCTTCCTCAAACAAACTCATCTCCTTTCTCCTCTCTTCCCATGTTAGTTCCCAACATAAATGACCACTAAATCAAAATTCACAACACGTGAAAAAAATAAATAAAATCAATCAAAACATGGTATTCAAGCAATTGAGATTTTGGAACTTGTTATTTAATTAAAGGAATTTAGTCCCATGTTCAAGAGAGTAGAACACCTCAATGCGTTTTAAAGCTCAAAGAGACTCCCACCTTACAATCTGTCTTTTGATAAAGGGATAAACAGCAAGGATGTGTCTGACTTCCAAACCAAGTAAGAACTTGATGAACCCACAACCAAATCAATGCGCAAATAATGTGCACAATATATGGCGTCATCCTGGGGAAATGAAACAAGCTTTCAACTCTCCCCAAGGGCTGAGCTTTGTCTCACCTTTATAACGAGTGGGGAACTTCAATTCCCACTAAGGTTCTAAGAGATACCTGCCTATTGAGAAGCTTATTTGAGACTGGGTAAAACTGTCTCTCTGCAAAAAGACTAAACCTTGACTAGCCAGGAGTCATGGTCAATTTGCATAAAATAACCTCAGCAATGTGCATTTGGGATTGACCTAGTATTATTCAGACATCACATCTAGAATTTCACCCTGATAATGAGTGGGGAACTTCGATGCCACTAAGATAGCCTACGAAGGCACTTCGATGCCCACTAAGACTCAAAGGGATCACTACCTACAGAGATGCTCATTTGAGACTGGGCTGAATTGTCTCACTTCAAAGCTGATTAAACCTCAACAAGCCGGGAGCCTTGATCAATGTACATAAAATATTCGGAACAATGTGCATTTGAGATTGAGCTAGTATTGTGCAGATATCACATCTAGAAAACATATGGCAAAGCATTAGTATCCTTTAGCTCTTAAACCAGGAAGCTGATCGGAGTATATTTAAGCAAATTCTCTCTCAAATATCAAGTACTATAGGAATATAGTACATTCCTGGTTCAGCAACCTCAGATAAATGCCTGGAAAATAGATTTGAATTCCACAGATTTCAAAGGTTTATAGGAAGTACATACATATTATATGTTGTATGCAAAACAAAGAATGCAATTTAAAGATACACTACTCACCTCAGGTGGGTAAGGCCTTCCACGGCTAGCTAGTAAGCTCTGAGGTAGCTCAATATTAAGAGCAGGCCAATATCCTTTTAGTTCATGTCGAACCTGAAGAAACCAGATATCGAGCATGAACAGACATAATTACCACACAAGTGGAAATAACCATCATAAGATGAAAATGGATGACAAATATATTACCGTTTTTATGATTTCCCATGTAGATTCAAAAGCAGGATTGGGTGAAGATCCAACAACTTCTTCGTGCAACAGTATTTTTGCACAACTCAGAACAGAGTTAGCTATAGAATTGAGATTATATCCACCTTCCAGGGCCATTACTATCTTTCCTTGGGCAAATTGCATCAACTTTAACAGTGAGAAGACAAGCAATTACACAAAATTGTAAGTCTAAGTGTCGGAAAAATCTGTGTTCAAAGAAAAGGTTGAAGCAATCTGGATAAAAATGAATCATTAAGTTCGACAGTACAATTTCTAATAATCAGGTTGGGCAAACAAATGAGTGGTTTAGAGATTGTTTACCTTTTCTAATAGAAGTGAATAACCATAAGGTGTAACACAACAACCACCAAGAGGGTCATCAATGGCTGTTCAAGATAAATTAAGTACAATTAAAACCAGAGAAATTGTTCCATAAAAATTATACAATTCAAACCAACAGTTAAGAGAAGTAGAAATTCACTCAAGTAGTGTATCTGTGCCATATAACAGCAAGGTACTCACTGCTCATTGTGAAGCATGACTTGACCATTCACAGACCAACAGAATAAAAAATAACAATTTATTAGGTTTGACCAACAAGCAAGTTAAATCTCTGAACTGCCAAACCAAAAATGTGTTGGCTTGATTGCTGAAGTAGATATTTTCTATTTATTCCTATGAATGATTTTCTGTGGTAGCTTCCGTTGTGTAACTTTCAGGATTAATTATTGTATAGAATATGATTGGCAAACTCGGCCGATCCTGATACATATTAGTGAGTTGGATCAGAATTGGCGTTTGCTGATCCGACTTTAGGCAATTTCTTGAACACCCCACCAAGAACCTGTGCAATCTTGAAAAGTTAAGGAATAATTGATAAACTTTCATGATAATCCGAGAAGACAGTCTTTGAGAGGTGGTGCTCACTTTGTGGCTTCATTCTCAGGAACAAAGGAGTTTTTAGGAACAGAGGGGAGGAAAAGTAAGTAAATGTTAGATTATGAGTATCAATTAATTATTTTTTATAATTCTACTAAATTAATTATTAATTGTTATTAGTTATTAATAGTTTGTTGCCAATTAATTAATATTTTTGGAGTAATTTGATTAATAGTTTAACTAAGAATGATTAATTTAATAATTAGAACTAATTATATTTAATTTTTTAAAATTGATTCATTGAGATTAATTTAATTAGTTTATTAATTAGTTCATTCGTTTTAAATAATTTTATCAAACAAATTGTAAATTACAAAATTAAATTCATGGGTTTTTAAATTAATTAATTAATTTATAAATAAATTAATTTAGAATTAGATTTAAATCCAAAATATATAACTAATTAATCTAGTATTCATAGTTACTCAAATATAAGGTGCATGATATCTATTTTGTTGTCTTATTTAGTGGCAACATTGTTATTTTAATGTTGCTACGTTTTTTTTAATTAATTTTTATTTATTACATTTTTTTATATCAGTCCTGATTTGATATCACTAATACTTAGCATTTCAGAATTTCTAGTAGTGATACCAATACCTACTGTAACACCATGGTATAGAGCACAAATTTTCAAGGTCATTTCAAATCTAAGATTTAAAATTTTTAAAATTTTAAATAAAAAATTTGGAGTTTTATATCAATTGTACCACACAGAAAGAGAGACATTATTGGTGCTTATATGGACATCACATTTGGGGTACTTGTTTAGTTATTACATGAAGTTGCACGTCATATATGTAGACTAAGATGTAGGTATCAATTAGTTCATCCTGGATCAGGCCAGCTTATTCAGCTTGATTAGCTATATTTGCATAACTGACAACCCAAATCCAAAGTTCGCCTCCTGTAGCAATCAATTAAAAGCCCCCACAATTCATATCTGCCTCTAAAGCATTTCATTGCTTATTGCAAAAAACTTGGAGTGTGAGGAATTCTCATCTCGATAAGACAAATGCTAGCAGTATCAGATTAATAGGGTATTATGCAGTAGGATTAGTCTCTAATAGGTAGGAGTTTTTCCAATAAGGCTTCTCCCATCATTCGATCTTCTCTACTCACCTCTCTCTCATGCTTTCCTATTTGTAAGCAGCGATCTGCCCAATTCTACAAGTTCTTCAATTCAATCCCCTTCCTCACAATGAGGAAACATATCTACAATAGCTAGAAGCAGCACTCGCCTTCCTCTCCACACATCAATGATCACTGCCCGCTTGTCTGTGCCCTAGTCACATGGGGGAGTTGGATCTACTCCAATCAATTAATTAAGAACATTAGGTCACCTGTACCCTGATGTTGCCCCTCCAGGAGCAAGTTCACAAGCGTGGTTTTTACAAGTAGGATTCCTGAGTGGATCGGAATTTTTCCCTACTTACTACAACAAATTTATAACCACAAAATCCACCAAGCTATTTTTTGGTTATGCATTAAAAAATCAAAAAAGGTAAATGTAACCTGCATCAAAGCCGGCAGAAACCAAGATAATATCAGGATTGTATGCTTTGGCTACAGGAAGCAATACATGATCCCATGCAGCCACGTAGTCTGAATCACCACATTGACCATGCTCCCAGGGAATGTTAATGTTATGCCCTGCACCTGGTCCTTCTCCAATCATAAAATAAGCACCATCATAACCGGATGGATAGAAGCTTCCATGATCAAACCTAAAATAAAAAAATGTCATGTCCAAAAGAAAATAATAAAATTGAAATTCTTTGATAATTGCAGATTGTTATAGTATATTAATACAAAGAATAAAAAATCAATTTGGTGAATTTGTCATGTGGATGAGATTCTCATACAATTTATAGGATGAATATTTAACACAGAACAAAAAAAAAGAATCAATTTGTTGAATTTGTCACTTGGATGAGATTTTTATACAGAATTATAGGATGAATATTTCGCTGTTCCCAAACTTCATAATGAACTAGTTATGTGGTCGACTACACTATTCAATGAATCCAATGAAAGTGAAGTAAACCATTTTATAAATCTTCTAGTAGAAATACATTATACATTGAAAGAATCATGTCGACAGCACTACAGCAGCTATTAAACACCATATATCTTGATTTAAGGAAGAAAATGTTCTCAAACCTTAAGTCAAATATTTCAATTCATACAATTATCATTTAGAGATAAATCAGAAAACTAACAGATTAACAACAAATATCAATATCAGCACTTCACTTCCAACTATTCAATAGAAAAACTAAATCAGAGATGAAACATTGACAAATGACAACTAAAGGAATCATTCCTACAATCATAATCAATAAATGAATCATGTCAATAAGCAAATATACAATCAAGTAATTAGTATATTGAAAAAGGTAAATTGTCAGAGGAACTCAAAATAGACCTCTATAGGTTTAAAATTGCAGGTACGCCCTACAACATGTCACTTTAAAAAGACAAAAATCTGTTAAAACTTGAAAGTGTTTGAAGTTTGAACCTAATTCATGTGATTGTTTTTCTCTGTTAATGTTAATGCGGTGCTTGAGTGTCCTTTGGCAAATTTTCAACCTAATTCCAACAATATGAACAATCAGGCCGGCTCAAGCCTATTTGAGGCTCTAGGTGGGAAAAAAAATTTAGGTATTTGATAATGTTTAAAAAAAATTCCTCGCCCTTTTTCATTCAGACTTAGGACCAACAACATTCAGACTTGGGACTAAAAATGATAGCTTAAAATTTTTTTAACAAATTTAAATATTAATTTTAAAAAATAAATTTTTATATAAAGTTTAATTTTCTCACTTTTGAGATGCAAAATTATTATTTAAGGTTTTATATTCAAGTTTTGATAACCTAATTCAGAAAAATATAAGCTTTACGATATTAAATAGCGTATTATTATTATATATAATAATGCATCTCAAGGAGATAATAAGTGTACCATTTACTTAGCCAAAAATAGGTGTATTCAGAATTATTTAAAAATGAAGAAAGATAGAAATATGTCTAATTATTTAAATGAAAGATGAAGAGAATAATACTTATTAAAAGGAACAAAATTGAGGAGATAAGAATAATGAAATAGGACAATAATAGAAAAAAGCATCCTCCGGTGCTCAATTCATCATCTTCCGCAAAGCACAAAAAATAAATAAATAACAAAATAACAAAACTTAATACAATCCTTAGAAAATAAAGATCGCAACAAGACCAAATCAACTAATATCATTTATCAAGAACTAAATGGGAGCCTTTTTAGGCACAGAGCAGGCACAGAGAAAAAGAAAAAACAAACTATATTTTTCATCACCTAAATCGGAACAGTTGTAAATGATAGAATGGAGACAAAAGAAAAATTGAACAATTTGTGAGCGTAAATACATCTAAATAAAAGCTAAACTTAATGTCTATCAAGGAAGCGCAATAGTAGAGGTTTCTAACTCGTTATTGCTCAAAATAATAAAATCATCCTTTTTGTTCTGACACAATACGGACGAATGCATCAACATTTGAATTTAATAAAAGAGTATAGTAGCATCAACCAGATCAGTGTGATAGTGTTAGGTGCGATTTATCTTCCCCAATCTTAACAAGTGAGAGAAGCACAAAGAGAGGGAGTTGCAAAAGAGGAAGAGGGGGAATTAAAAAAAAACTAGTATTTTTTTTTTTGCATTGCATGAATAAGATAAAAAATTTATAATTTATGTTCTTATTGATAAATGAGAAAGCGTCGCCAACGAAAGAGAAATGTAACAAGGGAAGGTTAGGATTGAAAGATATTGAAGAGGAATATATTAGATCTTATAAAAGAACCTATATAATTAAAAATAAATTTAAAATGTTAAAAAAAGGCCTTTATGACTCATCTGTTGGAACCATAATTAAATCTTTGCGAAATCCAAAGAAAATGAGATCATGCAAATCTTTAATCACGTGGGCCCTATCCTTTTCCATTCTCTTAAAAAAATATATATACATAAAAATATATTTAATATATTAGAAATAATGACCCCAATTTTTAGAGAATGAGATCGTGCAAATCTTTTGTCACGTGGACCCTATTCTTTTTCATTTTCTTAAAAAAATATATAAAAGTATATATAATATATTAAAAATAATGGGCCCAATAAAAATTAGGGTCATAGGCATAGGCCTTAATGGCCTATGTCTAAAGCCGACCATGTGAATAATCCCTCTGTTCATTGCATTGCAAAATTCTAGGTAAAACTCTAGCAATCTTCTCTAATGACTCTCGATGTTGCCCATAGAAGCAATTCAAGTGCATTGCGTCCGAATGCCACATTTTTTTTATTTGAGTGTCAAGTGCATGAGTTATTGTTGAAATTTGAATCTAGAGGGGTGTAGCCGGAGTTACCCCAAACAAAAAGGTATTGCTACCGAGATTTAGAATCTCAATCCGAGACGGAGTTTTGGTGATATGCTAAAAAGGGGGATTTTCAATATTGTGTCAAAATACCAACACATGGTGTTGGTAGCAAATTGGAGATGGAGGAAGGAAGAAAATGAAAAATAAGAAAAGATAGCAACACATAAAGAGGAACTATTCCATGGCTTATTCCTCGGTCAATGGAAACTACTCAGGGCTTTTACCCTCTTGTGTGGTCCACATGTTCATGAGCTAAACTAATCCTATGGAGTTGTATCAAAAGTTATGCGGTCTCGAAAGCTATTACGAGTTATTGTGATCCTTGCAAAGCTATACTTAGTCATCACAAAGTTTGAAGAAGCTCCTTTCGTTGCAAACGATATTCATGAGTTGTGTAGAGTTGTTCCGAGTCATCACAAATGAGAAGATGGATCGAATCTTCTAGCTCACCAAAGATATTCATGGAACACTCGCATGTGGAAGAAAACCCACCTTCCGTCTACCTTGGCCTATTTTGTATGCCAATCGCCAGGTGAAATCGACCATCATGGAATGACATGTCAATTCATGATTACTATTATTTACGATACTTGAATATTAAAGTAATTTTCTTGCAGAAATCAAATAATGGGATATCCGAATTACTCTTAGAATCATGCTAAGTAGGTATATCAAGCTGTAGATAGTGAGACATTAATACATTCATATGCAAGACATTGTGCCATAGGAATCATGTGATACTTCAACCAATGTATAGAAGCTATAATGAAGTGCAACCCGAATTATCTACAACAGCATCTAAGATAGGAAAAAAAAACAGGAGCAGGTTCAACTTCAAGTATTCTATAAGATATACCCTATAGTCAAAGGAACCAATAAGATGCAAAAACTAAATAAATAAACACGGAAAGAAATGAATTTATAGTATAAAACATGTTACAAAATAAGTAGCTAAAACATTAGTTAGAAATTTCAATGGTACAAAAGGAATTAAGTACAGTACAATAAAAGGTGGCATACCTGTGAACTGAGAAAAATAACACACGAGGGTCATCATAGAACATTTTTTGGGTGCCATTTCCATGATGAACATCCCAATCAACAATCAATATCTTCTTTATGCCCAACTCTGGCTGCAATAAAAAAAGGTAGCAGTTACATAAGAACAACATGTCATATAGTAAAAAATATGTGACATGAGTAAACCTTCTCGTTCAAAAGAAAACTAGCTGCAATTGCCACATTATTGAAGAGGCAGAAACCCATAGCTTCATCAGGTTCTGCATGGTGTCCTGGAGGCCTAACAATAGCAATACCAGAATTGATATCACCTTTAGCAACCTTCTCAGAGACCTACTTGAAATTTATAAAAAGCGAAGATCAAATTTATCAGTAGAAACTCCTTTAAGATTGCATGAACAGAATGTTTTTAGCACAAATTAAATAGTCAACTGCAATTATACTCATTGACACATTACTTCAATAACTGATCCTGCTGCAAGGTAAGCAGATTCAGATGAACCCTTGTTGAGATATATAGAGTTGAACTTTGAAGCAAGTCTCTGACGTCGAGAGTCAAATTCCTTAGAGCTGATACTCTTGATCAACTTGATGTGTTTTGCACTATGGACATATGCAATGTGCTTGTCCTTGGCCATCTTAGCATCCAGAATTATGCATCTGGAAAGCCATTTTTTTTAAAAAAATACAATAGGAAATGTATCAGTATAAAAATAATTTACCAACACCAACGGAAAAAAAGAGACAATTTCCGCAACAGATATATGTATTTTTCTAAAGATTCACTACGCTGTATTTCGTAAAAGGTATCCATATTTTGTAGCCTACAAAACCAAGCAAAGCTCAGAAACATGTCCTATAAGTGATAGGTCATTATGGACAAGGAGCGAGTCTGCATTCATATTCGCCGTCAAACAAAGTACCTCTTAGAATTCTTAAAACAAAGAAAATACCAGCATTTAGGATAGTTTATTCAACCACAACAATTTAAGCGTAACTTTGTAATTAAAGAAGTCTCATCTTTGAAGTATTTTCAGATGGATGAATAACTCTAAACAACACAAATACCCACAGAGCGATCTCCTTCGAGACATTCAGTAAAACAGTTGCGATCTAGGGTTCATAAGCCCACACCGAATATATTTGCGAAACCTGAACCAACATCCATCGAGAATACACATCTACCTCTGAGGGATCCCCTCGGACTCGAGCTTCTTCCATATGGCGCGAATTCGCTCCGGACACTCGGGATGGATCTCGCCATCGGGCGTCGTGTGGGCGCACATCCGTTCATCGTAGAGGAGGCCGACACGAGGCCGCTGGTTGTCGCCCGGTGGAGCCGCCATCCCCCCGGCGACAGATCGGACGACCGGAAGGAACAAGTCCGAAAGAGGAGGAAATTTGGCGACTGAAAGGAAAGGATCACACCTATTTGAGTGCACTTTCAAATTAAAGTCAGCAATTTTGAGGAAAGAGAAGAGGCGAAGAGCAAAGCATTTTTGTGTTACATATTAAGATATATTAATATAATGATAGTATAAATTAAAAAAATTAACATCCAAAAAATCCATTATGCAAAATTTCCACCAACGATAACAACGAGAGTTGAGATCTTCTGTACTAAATGTATGTGTTTTCATATTCTCTCATCGATCGGATGTACTAAATCACATAGTATATCACATATATCTTGAGGATGTGTGATCAGTCCGATTAATGAGGGGACATGAGGACATATGCATTTAGAGACAAAGGATCTCAACACAATCACCAAATTAAATATATTATCACTTTTAATTATATAGATAATTGACAATAATAAAAAGATAAATATTAAAAATTATTTAAAAAAAACTCTCATTTGAAAATTTTTAAAATGCATCGCTCATAAATATCTTTTTTTTTTACATTAAAAAACTATTACACGCCACGAACGTATGTAAAATACTAAGCAATCTGGTGACAAAAGTACTCAGACAGATGTGTACTAGCAATATATATTTAGAGTTAGAAACTCAATATATATTATTAAAAAAAATTCTTAATAGGAACGGATCTAAGAATGTCTTTTAGATTTTTACCAAAAGCGTACATAGGGATTCAAATTTAACAAAAGACGTATTATACTTTCAAATTTATCAAAAAACACATAAAAAATTATGAAATACTCTTTTTACTCCTGCCCCTAAAAAATCAGCAACGTTGGGCTTAATATTTTACTATATCAGAACTATGTTAGGCCTGACATAGTAAAATATCAGGTCCACGTTGGGCCTGATATTTTATCAGGTCCACGTTGGGCCTGATATTTTATCAGGTCCACGTTAGGTCTGATATGAAAATATATCAGGCCCACCGTGGCTCTAATATTTTCATATCAGACCCAACGTGGCTGGTTTTTTAGGGACAGGGGTAAAAAAAGTATTTCATAATTTTTTGTTTCTTTTGATAAATTTAAAAGTATAGTACGCCTTTTAATAAATTTGAATCCATGGATACGTCTTTTGGTAAAAAACTCAGGGGGTGCTTGGTAGGCGGGTTTAGGAGACTGGAATGGGAATGAAATCTGTTTCATTCCCATTCCTGATGCTTGGTAGACGGAAATAAGAACCCATGTATGGGTTTCATACCCTCAATTTCATAACCCACACCCCCCTAGGTTATCACTAAACCCATAACCCCCTCAATCAAACCCATTACCATTCCGATTCCCAAATATATACCAAGCGCCCCCTCAATGTCTTTAGATGATCTATATGAAATTTATATGGGGTCGAATCCATCAACTTTGACCAAATTACTTATTTTATATTGCGTAGATAAAACACGAAGCAATAAGAAAATTATGTTTAGCTAAACAAAGTCAAAGTTTTAAATTTTTTAATGTGCATAAATTATCCTTTAAATTTATCTAGGTGAGAAGGGCAAATAAGTCATAAATGGGTCAATCAAGCTAATCAGCCCAATTGAGCCGATTAAGTAATCCGACCGAGTTGAGCTAGTTAAGCAAGTTAATAGTAAGCAAGTAAGCAACATTGCTCAATCTAATTGGCCGGTGCAGTACAAGCAACCCACTCGACCTATTTTGCGCACCCAAATCAACCGACCAAGATGTGAGCACTAGATATACATCAATGAAGTGTAAGGGAGCCCCAAGACACTAGCATAGCGGCAAAATACCATCGAAAAATTGAAACTCAGCTTCAACAAACTCGATAAATAAATTTTTCAATAAACAGTTGTCTAAAATACTGAATTAATGAATCACTCGCTACAAACACTTTCGGATGGGCAGCAAAAAATTTTTGTAAAAACGTACCACAAAATTAATCTGCATAAACTAAATCTGCCAATTATATTAGAAAAAAAAGGCAAGAAAACACTGTCTAGACCAGTAATCCATCTACTACTTGCACAGAATAAGGATACAAGCAAGCAAACTAAAGTAAGGGGTCCATGAGCAAAAGAGACATCTTTCCTACCAATCCATACCAACCAAACACAGGGAATCTTCACATCCACTTCAACCTTGCCATTACACAATGAATGCTAGTGGGTGATGTTCTTCCATTTATAATCACCGACCAAAGTGGTCATTACATGCATCTGGTACAACCTCAACCACTCTAAGTCGGTGTTTTTTTTGGCCTCAAAATCGCTTACCCAAACTAGTGTAGCTTCAGCATCAAAGCCAGGGTTGGAAGAAGAAGAGTTGAGAGAGACCATCTCCCTGCCTTTTGCGGCGAACTCCCATGGCTAGTGTCGATTCCGTTGCTTGTTCCCGTAGGGCCTATTCCTCCGAGAACTCCATTTGTAGTGTTGGTTGTCGTCGGGGTGAAGGTGCTTGGTGTAAATGAACTTGGCGGAGAGAGTGTAGTTGTCGGTGTGCTTGAGGTTCCTGCCGCACTGGTGCAAGGCAAAGAATTAGAGAAGAACATGGTTAAGCTCAACTCGAATTCCCAATAATAAAATCAGTCTGTGGCTAGATTATGATTGAAGTACAATAACATTGTATCGAGAACACAATCTACAGATGAGTAATAAGTTCAGAAAACTCAACAATTTGCGACGTAAGCAATTTTCATAACAAGATCACCTACTTCAACTCCTAGGAATCACCATTGTCTCCAAAGTCTATTTTAAGAAATTGCTATGAGAGTTTTATATTGGTCGATAATTCAAATCGTCTTATGTGAAAACATCAATTATATACTTAATCTCATTTACCTCCAAGCTTCTCCAGAGTTTATTTTGCCAGTGTACAATTACCACTAGTTCCTTTTGTGTTTCACCATCCTCCCCAAAATGGGGCGATCGTCCTCTAGACGTGTGTAAATGAAAGGGAAAAGCTAGATAGCCGGATATAACTCATTTCTTCTTTCACTTATCAAAGAACCAGACACACACCAAAAAAAGAAAAACATTTAATCATCTGCTATTGTATGCAAAAAATTAGCGAAATCTTAGTGTTCTATGAGTTGAAAGAGTTAAATCAACAGAGGTCATAGAAATTGTTGATTATTTCTCTTCCCACGATCTTTGACGATGCAGTTTGGATAGTGTGCATCGCATTTGCTTTTCATGTCTCTTATCTCCAGAGATTTCATTGCAAATAAAGCTCCAGTAACCATAAAGCCAGCCTCGAAAATTGTGGCCTATTTGTTCTCACAGTATGATTTGCACATAGAACAGTCATTCCCTAGCTTCCCTGTGATTTGTGTAAACATAAATTCTTTTCATAGATTTTAGAAGTTGTGGCATCTAGTTTCTAAGCTCTTTGTGCCTACTTGTAATGGCCCAAAGGTGGAGAACATGTGAATGTTTAATCAATGCAAGGAAAACTTGTCCTTATAGTTTGTCTCTTTCTGTAGACCACATAAAGCATTATGCTGATTAAGACACTTGCTTAATTGCTACTTAATTGTATATGTAGGGATAGTGGAAGATAGATAAAATAAGGTTTAGAACCTTAGATCTTAACTTGGACCAGTCAAATTGTGATTGCACTCTTCAAGTGCACTCCATCGATCTTTCTTTACACTCATTTCTAGTTGTAATGTAACTTTCATCCTTTTCTTTCTTGGTGTGACTGTCTTTTCCTTTCGTTATTCAAGCAGGTGAACAACTTGAGTAAAATCTTGTGTTTAGCATGTATAAAGACCAGGACTTAATCAACTCAGCTAAAGAGTAAGTTAGCGAAAAAAATAGGATTCGACAAATAAGATCATAAGAACATCAAACGAGATCTTGATCATAAAATAAGCTCACAACAGGAACTTGGCAGAATAGAGAGGAATGGTAGATTATATATTCTCCTAATCTTTCAAAATGCAAAAGGGGAACCAGGCAGAGGAGAATCAGAATATAAGAGAAAGGTGCTTTAAAAAGTTAGGTTGGATGCTTCTGTAAACAGGAATTTCTGTAAGCCTCTAAAGTTTTGGCCTTGTTTAACATTGACCACAGTAGTTATGAACATCACAAATCAACATGACAATCTAAAGGTATAAAATTTTAACTCTATAAGATTTTCTCACAAGTAATGGTTACCTAGCAGTTGCAGGATAAACACAGCCGCTTGCACCTGCAATACCAAAACCATAGATTAGCATCTTGTTCTTCCATGGGTTTCAGTGATTTGATAAGCTAAGAGAAGGGGATGCTTACTTGGATCTGAGGAGGTGAGGGTGGCTGTTCCTGAGAAGTCACAGGCTGTCTGTGCCTGTCCATTCCTCTGGTAGTAGCTGTTGGTAGCATAAGAGCAATGGGCAAGCACTGTGTTAGGGTTGTAGCATGTCCCAACTTGCAAAATAGGGCTGCAGTCAGCCCCAGCTCCACAAGCATAGTCCAGTGTCTTTTGCAGTGCGGTTGAGCTAGCATCAGACCTGCAAACACACCAAGCAGCATCTGCCCAAACTTTGACAAAAAAAAATGAACACTTTGCATATCTTTGACACCATAAGCAAACGGGAAGAAACATAAGAATCACACCTGAAACGCCGAGCATGGGCACAGTGAGCAAGAGCAGCAGCAGCAGCAGGGCAGCGTCCATAGATGGAGAGGCAGAGAAAACTTGCAAGCTAATAGAGAGAAGGAAAGGCAAGCAAGAGAAAGAAGAGGAACTTTTTTGAGCTGCGATGTTCTGAAAAAGAGAACAAACTGAGGCTAAATTTCATTATTCTTAGCTGGTGAGATGGAATTTTCGACTTCCTGCTTTGTTTTTTATACGTACTATTTTGGGGTTCTCTAGATAGTGCTTTACGCCATAAAGAAAAAAAAAACATGCAATTTTACAGAGTCTAAGCACTGATGTGATTACAGTTGACTGTGACGTCCTACTTAAAAAAAAAAAAAAAGTGGGAACAGCCTGACAAACTTCAGAATTTGCTTCATCAATGCGTTTTATTTTAGGAGTGTTAGGAGAGGTGAGATGAATTGCTTGATATATAAGACTTTAGGAAGTAGAACTTCCGAGAGAAGGAAGAATGGTAGGGTGAACGACGACAATAAACAAAGGATAAATCTTGAGAGTGAAAAGAAGGGACAGGCAGGGAGTGGACAGGAGGAGCGTTGGTGAATGTGCCAAGGCTCGTTCAAGCCTCGAGAACTGAACATCGCCTAGTTTGAGCTAGATCCGTCAAAACTTCAGAGAGGTGACAAAATTCTCTCGCATTGTTTGCTTGGCTCATCAGCAATGGCGATGCTCAGCTAAGAGACCCAGTGCCTTGCCTTCCTCGGAGGCGTGCGCTGCTGCTTCTCCGGGTTGCACCATGCCTCTCGTCGTCTTGTCATTGTTGATACTTCGACCGTCATCGCCGCTTGAATCGACAGGTGCATCTTGAGTTTCGGTCGCCATGGCCGACCTTGAGCTTCCACCCTGGCAGCTGGCCATGGCAATCGACACCCGCATGTGCTCGACGTACATGATCTGCACCACCATCCGTAACGGCAGGCGCTCGTTCTGCAGAGCATGCGCGCAAGCGTCCACTGAGAGCTTCTTGCAGTTCAAGTGACCGCACAGCCGTTTCCTCTCTCTCTCTCTCTCTTGCCAAGTGCCGGATGCCCCTGCACGCAACACGACATGAATGAAATCCGTCTGGATCCTAGTTGACACTCAAAACCATGATTTGGGAATCGACCTACCTCGAGATAAGCATCAATGGCCATGATAAAGCTGATCGTGCACAGGTTGTAGTTCACGTGGTACAAACTCAGCAAGATCTACGAATTTGGAAATATGCAAATTGGGATCTTGTGCTACCTCAAGAAGACAGCCATCCACTAGCTTAGCGACAACAGTTCTTGAATTCCATTGAATTCTTCTACTAAACTGAGAATCATGTCTATGTCATACATCGAGCTCTCCGCGTAAGCAGGGATTAGAAGATCACGAACTGAAGCATCTTCTAATTGGCTCCCTATTCGCTTTGTTAGTTCCTTCTTGCTAGTTTCGCCAATACTCAACAAATTCCCAACTTTCAGTAACCTCAGAAGGAATTTGCTTGAGACAGAAACAGGTCCCCCACCCACAGTCCTTTGGCACTTGGTTCTGTTTTCTAACTCCATTCCATTGTTGTGGATTAAGAAATTCAGATAGAAGCTGATTTCAGTTGCAGGTGTATGACCATTCCATTTTAGAAGTATCAACACAAGCCTTGGAGGCAATAGAATCTATGCAGTGAGTGATCAATTCCAAGTCCTCAGCCCAGGGTAGAAGAGACCTTGTCGTGTGAAGAACTATGATTGAATCTTTCCAACTACGAAAAATGCTAGTCCGGAGGAAGACTTCAATTTTGTATGCAAGATTCCCTTTCTCAACTGTTTCGTGCATCTCCAAGTACTCAGCTGCACATCGAGTGGCGGCTACATTGTGAGCATTGAGTGTTACAGTCATTCCATAGCAAAATTTTGCACAAGTTTCAAAAGCAGTAGCTCCACCAGGGATATCAGTAATGCAAATCTCATCGACCTTGTCGTTATTGGAAGCCATCAGCAGCTTCTGCAGGAGAGAACTCTTGGACAACAAGGGAAACTGAATGTATCCATCGGACCATTGTGAGTCAACAATTTGGTGAAGAGCTGAAGGAAAGGAATTCAGTCTTATTTGAGAACGATAGCTAGTTACCCTTCATCATTAACACATCTCACAGCCAGGTTATATATAGTTCACAAAAACACTGACTTGGATTGTGATATCAACTAATTAATGGCAACAAGGGTAACTAAAGTTAAATAGTTCGTTACATCTGTTACCATGGAATTTTACATCGCCGACATGAACAATGATATCAGCAGCTAACTCAGAAGCTACAAATCTGCAAAGGTATGCAAGGCATTATACTTAGCAAAACATTGTAACAAAGGAAACCACAAATGAATTCATTCTTTAGTAATGCTAGTTGTTAAAAAGAACACATGATGGTGAAGGAGTTCTCATCAAATAGTAAGTCCTACTTCTCAAACTGAAGTTAGGATCGTTCAAATAGGCTCAAGATATCACATTTCTTGGAAGGTAGAGAGGCGAAAGGCCTATCACACTGCCATACTATTGCACAAATCTGTTAGATCAGAGACTCATCGGTACGCGAAGTAGCTAACGTTACTTGTACATGAGAAATGATAGCTGTTTTGGTAGCCTTTCGGTCACAATCTGAGCCTGAAGTGATGTTGTTCCCTGAAAATGCAATGATTCATCTATTAAAGCCTAAATCCATTGCTGATCATGGATTATTGATCAAGAAGCCCTTTGTTGTTCTAAGTTTAAATCAAGATATTATTCTTCCTGCTCATGATTCCCTTGATCTCCGAAGCCTTTAGCTTATTTTTCTATCATTTTGGGTTCTTGTCCTACAAACTTTTGGTTGAGATATTGAAAGTTCAACCAGCAGAATTAAGCAACAAGCTAATGAGGATGAAAGCCACAATCAGTTGGCACTTTTGCATCTCGGCAGAATGTGAAAAGAAATGAACTTTGAAAGTTCTATAACAACCAGCAGTGTCAGCAGGGAAGCACCTTCTCCGAACAGGGTAAGACAAAGAATTTAAGAACAGTAAGGATAGCTAAATGATACAGTTATTATATAAATTTTTTATCTCATAACAAAAGTCAAAGTAGAGCACTTTCATGCAATTTGATAATAAGTCATTTCACAGTCATATTCACTGATAACAGGACCAATACTACTTACCAGGGGAAGTACATAATTACTGTAATTATATCAGAAGATAAACACAGCAGCAACAAGCAGAGTAAATCGTAAAAACTATATTTTAATGGCATTTTAATGGAAATACAAGGATGAGTTCAGTAGACCTTTGATCCTTCTCATCACCCTGAAAAGAATCAGGCTTTGATCCAAGCTTCATGAACTTTATGGCGAAACAAACAAAATGCGTGCACCTTCTCTTCACTTCTGTCTTCCGAGCATGCACTTCTTCACTTGTATTGAGAGAACATGAACATTTGTATCAGCAATACCAACTCTTTGAAGCTAAACTGTGGCACACTTATAGAAGATGACTTCCTTTAGGAGGTTCAAGAAAACAATCAGTTGCAGGACAGAGGATCAACAAAAATATTCGGTCATTTTCCTTCCCTACCACTTGCATGAGAAAATGACCAGAAGATGTAATCGGAAGGAGAGATCTTGCGTTTCCCAGCTTCGCAGCAAACTGACACCAGGGCGACCTCCCTTGGACAATGGGCATCTTTTCATTTCTTTATCCAATCACTGGGAGAGTTCGAGGATGCCATGAACAGCTATAGGTAAAGGAATTCGGCATGTTTGGGGGTCTGCAAAAAATTCAATTAAATTGAAAAAATTAACTAAACAGATCGAATTTAAAATTTTAATTTAATTTATTCAGAAATTTATTTATTTTTCTTAAAAATAAATTATTTCGGTTATACTTATTCGAAATCGAAAAAGCTGAAATATTTAAATAAGAGTTTAAAAAATAGGCTTATGAAATTTGGAAAGTGAAAATCCTAAATCCCGAATCGGTTTCGCATTTCCGCCGCCCCCTCCGCTGCGCCGCCTTCCCCGCTTGGCACTGCTGGCGGTCTCGTCTTCTTCCTGCTGCCTTGCGCACGAAGCCGCGCGGTTTTCCCCGAGCCCGGCGTGCTTGCCCGCAGTTCCCCGGCAGGTCAGCTCTCCCTCTTTTTGTTTATTTTTCTTTTCTCCTCTGTAAATTCCCTCTCCGTATGGGATCTCAATTCTTGACATCTGAGATGACGAGCCGCCTCTTCAATTCGTGAACAATCTAGGGAAGTCAAATTCTATTTTGACCATCTGAATTAGACCAGGAATGGATCAGCACCGGGAAGGTTTGGTGAATTTATTGGTGGTTTGTTGACTACCTTATTGCATTTCGTTGCATGGGCAAAATGATTAGAGTCAAATGCTAATAAATTGTAACTTCAGTGAGTAAGGTAATTACTGGTTAGTTTCATTCATTCATTGCTTCGTTGATTCTTAGAGGTTTGAGGAATTACTAATTTGTCTAACACAGAATTATTAAGAAACTGGATCAACGGGAATATTATATCAGGATTTTTTTTTCTTTTCTCCACTTTATACTTTGATTAATCATGGGTTAATAGATTGGAGGCACGGTTGGGATGATTAGATTACTATTCCGACTACTAGCAGTACCAACTAATGAGGTTTTGGAACCATTAATTAGTGGAGTAATTGGATAAGAGTGATTGCACAGTTAATTAAGAAGCAAATCAATCAATCCCTTGGATTTAATTTAAGAAAATTGGTTAATAATAATTGGGGAATAAATGTAGTTGACTTTTATTAACTAGATTTTATTCTCGGTAGTTACATATTTTCCTACCATATATTTGTAGATTTGCTTTGACTAGTAGGTTAATTACCATAACTCCACTCTGTTTACATCTTGAACTTGACCTTTTATCGATTGACCTTGCTTTTAGTCTGTTTGTTATACATGCAATCTCATTGCTTTCCATGCTGCTTATTGCGATTTCTACTTGATTTATTATGCTTATCATAGTATAGTCCATATAGCTTTATCTTTGGATGTGGTTATTTTAGTTTGTTTGGTTATTATTGTTGTGTAGATATTTATCTTTGAACTGCTCACTAGTCCAGGTAGTGGTAGTGTGTATTGTCGTCTGCAGTCCATAGCTATATGGCTACACGTCATGTCTGCCCACTAGACCAGATTGTGTAGTGTATATTGTCGCCCGCAGACAGTGATATTTATGTGCTCTGACTGGACCAGTTGGTGGTAGCGTGTATTGTCGCTCGTAGTTAGTAGCCGTCCTATTTGCCCACTGGACCAGATGGTGGTAGCGTGTATTGTCGCCCGCAGATAGTGAATAACTTGTGCTATATTTTGTTACATGTTTGTTATGTGTTGAGCTTATACAAGTGGTTGTTGATTATACTATTGTACTCCTAACTCATTGGTTATACTTGGAGGAGCAGGTTAGTGAAAGATTATACTATTATTTACAAATCGATGGATAGATATTGTGTAAAATACGGCCAAAAATAATAATTAAATCTCAATTGTTATTGGACGTAAAATTATAAGGGATTTTTTTAAGGAATTTTTAGAAATTTTCTATGATTTAATCGGAGCTCGTATGACAAGTTCACCGGGATATATAATTAGGTTTAAGAAAAGCCTGGTTGGATTACCCAAAAGTGGGAGTTGATTGAGGAATCAACTTAGGGTTTAATTGATCAAACCTTAAGCTTATGTTATAAAAACCTAACCTTATCCTCTATATTCCCGATTCCTTTCTCTTCTCCCTCCCGCGCCGCACACTTCTCCTCCCTCAACCTTCTTCCACTGCTCGATCCGCCGTCGCCCATCGCCGATCGACGATTTCCGGCGTCACTTCTCGATCCACTACCGGCTGAGGGTCGCTCCCTCCCTCCCTCGTCAGATTTCCCTATCTCTGTCGCCCGACGCCATTCCCCTCCCGACCGATTGCGCCGATATCTTGCCACCAAGTCTCCGGTGCCACCTTAAGCTACCTCCGCCCACCGGCGATAGTGTCGACAAGCACGAGGGGAAAACATCTCCGGCCAGCTCTCATGGCCACCTCATCCTCCATCGGCCGAGCACTCTTCAGATCTCTCTCGATCCTATCGGCGTCGCCCTAGGATTTCTGATTGTCGTCGTGCCCTAGTCTTGATCATTAAGTTGGAGCTGCTGACTATGAGCACTGATGATCAGTACCCTCTATTGGCCGATTGCCCTCCCTATTCTCTCGCCGAGATCTGTCACGGGTTAAGGTGGTATTGTTGGTGATTCTGGCCATCTGCTCAAGGAGGACACTGATGAGTATAGTATCCCCTTCCATAGATAAGTATATTTCGTTATCTCATTTCTTTTTCCTTTGGATTTGGATATGGAAGGGGTTGATTTTGATGTTGAATTCTGTGTGTGTGGGATAGTATGCCAGATGTGAGGTATACGGATTAAACCTTGTTGATTAGAGGTAGAACAGAAATCAAGAAACAAGATTGAAGGTGGTGTGCATGCAACTGAAGCTTCGTATAGGGGGTAAGTGTTTGGATTTGTTCATTTTAGCTTGGCATGCTTGAGTATTGTGATGGTTTGGAATCAGATAGTTAGCTTGGTTAACTGGGATATGGAATGGATTGGTTATTAAGTGATTACTGATTTCATATATTGATGAATTGACAGTGGTTAATTAGGTTAATTAAAGCTCAATTGTTGATTTTTGGATTGGAGCTTAATTGGTGGTTAATAGATTAATTGATTAATATATGAATCTAATCTAATTAGGTTGTGGAATGATTATGGTTAATGGGGTTAACCTAATGTGATCCATGGATTGGATTAATTGAAGTTAATCATTCATTAAGGGTTATTTCCAATTAGGTTGGATTTGGGATTTGGTTTAGCTATTTATATATGTTGTAGTAGCTAAACAGTATGATTTGATTACAGGACTTTGATTCTGGATGAGCATCTCATCGTGGAAGTTGTTGGAATCGATCTTCTTCATAAAAGGCGAGTATCTTTGACTTGTTGATATTGTCATTAGATATGCTTAGTATACTATACCTAGTGGTAATCTTCATGTTCGTATTTGTTTTGGTATATCACTACTATATTCTGCTGTATGTCACCTCAGTGTTTATTCCTTTAGTCTTGTACCTTTGATACTTGGCATGTATACCTATGTTCCGGAAAGTAGTGACATACATTTCCATATTGAGCACACCATCTGTTAGATATACCTGACCCTACGTACATAGACCTTTGATTTGTTAGGTCAGCCATAGAGACTTACTTTATTTGGGCATGTTATATGGAGGTATATGGGTTTTCGGTGTTTCATGCTTAGTGACATGCACCATCTTGCACTATTGCATGCTAG
>JBBPFQ010738966.1:0-13966 GCA_037974815.1 Kaempferia elegans
TTTATCCCAATTTTTCCTTTTTTTGAATTTTTTCTTTTTTTCCCCAATAGGCGGTTGCTATCGCCTATCGGCCCTCTGCGCCATTGGAGCCACAAGAGTATTATTGCCCAAAAGATTAAGAATTGAGAATGAATTATAAACTCAATAATGTGATTGGAATTTGTCTATTCTTAAATATTTAGAAATGATTCAATTCTCTTAATCTCAAACTCATTAATCAAATACATTTAGTTAAGAATGATTTTATTCCCCTCATTTTCAAACACTTAAACTAAACCTTACCTTAGAACATCAGTTAAATTGAATTTACTTATCAAACTTATTGGATTTGAAAAGTTTTGATTTATTTAATTTGGAAGTTTAATTTTTTTAAAAGAATATCGATTAATTCAATTTAATCACTTTAGTCTTAATTTTAAAAATCCAAGTTCTATTATACTGATTAAACCAAACATGTTAATAAATTAAACTGATTAAACTAGACATATTATACTCATTGCTCACATTCAGATAGTATTTGATCAATCAACTGCTCAGAATCGAATAGTAGATTTGTAGAGAAGTTGGATCGATTTAATTTGTCAAAAAAATTGATTTATGATTTAATCAATTAATTCGGTTATTAGCCCATTGATCAGCTCTATTCATAGTTGATTTACCCTGTTCAATTTAAAATATTTTTTAAATTATATAAATTTTGGCACTGACGTTAGTGAGTACTTTGATAATAATTTAAATATCAATGATTACCTTGATTCGTGATGAGTTAGAGTTGATCTAAAAGCTCAAGTCAGATCAGATTTTAGTTAATAATCAACTAGACCTATATTCAACCGTAATATCATTAAGAAAGCTTTAGAGAAAATATAACCGCTAATGGTCATTATTTTTTTAATTCTTTTTTTGTGTGTGTATATATACAGCCACAAAATCCCAAAACATGCGATTGTGCTGTATACAGTGACAAACAGTAGCACCAGAAGTCCCAAAAAAAACAATCACAGCAAAAAAGAATATCAGAAAAAATCAGTTATATATGTTTTCAGAAAAGTGCGATTGCTCTTTATTTTACAATAAGCATGTCTGATATAAGAGTAACCAATTGGTCATTAAAAAAATCGGAAAGACCCATTATTATGTACAATGATTTTCCTTCTAATACACAATCAATTGGTTCCCATCAGACAAATCGTAGTGCGGGAATTTCGATTTTAGATGCCACTAAACTAGTGTGCGATGACCGGCATCTACAATGGCTTCGGGTGTAGCTCTGCGCACAGTGATAAACCATTAATAAAACTAACACAGAATAGAGGGGCGAAAAATAGGTCTAGCTGAAGAAATAGTACCTTTGATAGCTCAAAGCTGACATTCGGTATAAACATGCGAAAACAAGGAGATGCAAGCCAATGGAGTAAAAGAAGACGAATGTCCGGGCATATCTAGGAAGGCATACCCATGTTAATCTGAGATTATTATTATGGAAGATTGAAACTTCAAGTATACATAATCAATGATATCATATTTCTCAATGTAGTCAAAGGTTAACAATGAAAAAGGAGTAAATAGCAAACAAAATATGGCGGATATGAAGCTAATTTGCAGGTTGAGAAAGTGTTCGAAAAAAAAGGGGTCAGAGCATACTTGTTGCCAAGTAGAAAACGACCACTGCTAAGAGTAATTTTATCCCGTAAGCCAAGCTCCTTGTACCTTTGATCCCTTTCCTGATACATGAAGAGATATAGAAGATTAAACCTGATTGTTAGTGAGACATGAAAATAGCATAATAATATTACAATAGTGTCCAAGTTCCACTGTCACATAAGAGGGTGCACCTCTCATCAAAATAAGTAGATGAAATAGTGATGAACCTAAATTTTATATCACTGAAATCAAATTTTAATTGGGGAAAGGTCATATTGGTAGGCAAAGAAATCTAAAATGAATAAAGAATCCTTCCAAATATGATTCTGCCTTGGCCTTTATACTATATACATGCTTGTGATAAATATTTCATTGTCATATTTGCTAATGGTGCAAAGGATTGTTCATTCTTGAAGGAATAACCAAGCAGATTGAGTGAATTGACCAAACCGGGCAAATTGTGTAGCTGAGCAGGCTAGGCAGACTGAGGGAGTTGGACAGGATGGGTGGGGCAAGCAAAGTGGATTGGCATGGACTGATGGAACAAGCTAAGAGAAACAGGGAAAAACAGACAAGTCAAGTTAGACTGAATGAGACAAACAAGTCGGGTAAGTCATGTAGGCT
Organism: Kaempferia elegans; assembly: GCA_037974815.1. Lineage (NCBI taxonomy): Eukaryota > Viridiplantae > Streptophyta > Magnoliopsida > Zingiberales > Zingiberaceae > Kaempferia > Kaempferia elegans. Next base: position 2,269 of record JBBPFQ010738966.1, read on the forward strand.
AAACCGTCTAAGCAGCTGGATGGACAAGTCAAGCAGGTTAGTAGACCAGATAACCCAATCAAATTGGCCTGATAGACGAGACAAATCGAGCAACCTGAAGAAGTCGTGTGCATTGGACAATTTAGGCAAAATGGGCAACTGAATGAGCTGAGAGAATTGACGAGGCAAGCAGACAATCAGGCCACCTGATACATAGTACAAGCAGACCGACTGAACCGGGTTGGCAAGACAATATTTTTTTTGTAGAGATATTTAGTAATTAAATATTTAGATGACTGTTCCTTGTCTATTAGTTAGGATTCTTGCTCTATTCCAGTCTCTAGGATAACTATCTCATTAATCCCATGAACCAAGACAAACCACAAATTATTCACTGAATGAAATGTAAAAACATTGAATATCATTGAAATCTGCTACTATTTTTAACATTTCACGAGAGAACTGGCAAACAACTCAACTATTGTCCTGAAAACAGGGCTGACAAAAATCTTCAGGAAATTGAGCAGATTATAACACATTGGAACAGATAATGTTCACTGATTCATGCAAAATGGTAACTCAAAATAAGAGCAAATTTAATTAATTGATACAACTTTGCACTTTATAAGGGATATATACCTTCTTTGAGAAAGCAGCAAAAGGATTTATATCTTCCTCATACATTTTCTTATACTTGGACTCAACATCAGAATTACCTGTTTCAATGTCTTCTGAATACTGAAAAAGAACATAACAAAATGAAAGGTTGCCGATAGGTACTGATGCACATACAACTTGGAAGCTCAAGGAAAAATGTGTCAGAACCTTCTTAGGGCGCTTTTCAATATTGTAATCTTGAACATAGCGGATCTTGCCATAAAGTTTTACATTATCAGCCTTAGTATTTTCCAGTTCTACAACCAGCGTCCCCATCTTCTCCTTCAATTGCCTCACTTCCTGATACAATATTATAAAAAATAATGAAGCAAGCACCCAAAGATAGAAAACATAATTTCCATTTGGTACTTAAGATCACATGCCTCTTCTGATGCTCGTAAGCGTGTTCTGAAACGGTCACGCTGGTTACATATGACCTTGAGCATCGAACTTTGGTCTTGATCTGAACCTGTGAATCTGTGATCTGCACCCTGCGATGGTATATGATATGAGCAATGATTGATTACAATATCAATAATTCTGATTCCTACATATTCACTAGGACAGAATATCATTACAACCAATAGTTATCTCTTTAAAAAACCATCAACATGGTATTCTTTTTCACTCTTAACAAGATACGCATTTGAGTTAAAAATCCCCAGGCTAGAGATAAAATAATTGGGTAGCGCCTAGTAAGATATACTAAAATAAAAGTCTAAACTTCCAGACCATGAAGGACAGAATAGGTAAGCCATAAAGATAATTTCCAGTTTTATATATAAAAAACATCCAAAGAAAAAACAGGCTATATTGACTTGATATCAAGTCAACTACTAGCACATACTGGAAAATCACCTCAGATACATCATTTGAGCCAACTTCCTGAATATCCCAATCATTAAGTGATCCTCTTCGTTCAGTAGAGTTATAACCCTGCAACAAGTTTTTTATAAAAAAATGTCAAATACAATTTTAGTAAAAAAAAACGTATAATACTCAGAAATTTCATCATGTTACTAAACAAATAAAATATAGAAATAACTTATAGAAATCTAGGTCTAGAATATAAGCTAATTTAAAAAGAATAACAAGAACAGTATAAGGGCACTTGCAGCATCCAAAAGCAATGCAGTCAGTACCTTTAAAATATCATCTTCCAGTTTTGTAATAAGCTTTTGTTGTTCATCCACCTTGGCAGTAAGGTCTGCAATCTTAGCTTCAGCAGCTTCTAGAAGACTAGATTTCTCTGATATTTTGACCTAAGAACATAATTTTTTTAACAGAAGGTACTAAATTTAGCATAAACACCGAATAGAAAAACTAAAAACTAGGAAGCTCCAAACAAAGAGCAAAAAAATGTTATGATGTTTCTAACTGTTAGATTCATCAAGAGAAACATTCAACAGAACAAATACTATGAATTCAATATACGAAAGCCACTTCAGACCTTCAATTGTGTTAGCTCATGCTCCATCTTGCGGTTTTTGTCAAGTAAAAGAGATTCAAGCTTGCTCATTTCTTCACCAGTACTAGCTAGTTCCCAATCTTCAGCTTCAATGGAATTATATCCAACTGCCTGAAGAAAAAAAATAAGAAATGTGAAAATTTAGATAACAGAAATAATATATATCTGAAATTCAAAAGAAGAAAATTGCATCCACTAGCGGAGTTATTTCAAAGGTCGTGAAATAGAGAAGAAAATCTTTGCTTAATCTAAGTAATTCACACTAAAATAAGATCGCAAACATTCAGCTTTCCCACTTTTCCAGTATGATAAAAAGAATGAAATATGGTCATAATTTTAAATAGAGCTCTAGTACACAGAAATCAAATATTAATTTTGTGTATAAAGTCCAGTTACATGATGCAATCAAGTTTAAGCGATAAATGTCAAGGCTTTTATCAATACTCATCATGAGGCAAAATTTCCTTCTGGCCAATTTGTCTAGTAAAAGAAAATCAAGCTTGCTCATCTATTCACATTTCACAAGCTTATGTTTTTGTAGAAATGAGTTCCGTTGACTTAATTCATTACTGACCATATCCTATATCAATGAACAAGCTAATGCATTTGTTGCAACTTTTTCTTGAGAAATCAAATTCTATTGCTGAATGCATTGTGCCTGTTAGTTCACTCAAGTAGGACTGTGACTTAATAAATTGTAATTATGTTAAATCATATATATGAAATAGTCACGATAAGAGCAAATTGTAAATAATATTGTGACACAGGCTATCTGAAACAATCTTGTAAGAATAAAAGGTTATCTTTAGGATCATTACTAACCAAACCAACTTGAGAGCAAAGCATTGAAAATGGACCTTTCAAATCACTGTTGCATTGGTATGGAATAACACCATATGTACACTTAATAGAATAAGTGAAATTTGTAGAATTGAACCGTACCATCAAAAATCCTCCAATGGACAAACTACAAGTATGCTAAATTATCTCTCTGAATAATTACACTGGAAGCAAAGCATAGCTAAATACATCATCAAGTAGGAACAAACTACTGAGAATAAAGAAAGGAAGGATGTAGATGAACTGAAACAACCACTGGCTAAATACTTAAGTGGATCTTCAAAAGTATAGTTATATTGCAAAATTGTTTAAGCATGGCTTTTGAGTATGCAGTATAAAACAGTATAGAGGAATCCAAAAGAAGAATGCATCTACACAAATGTTAGGAAGGTGAATAAAATGGTCAATTGCATTTTATGGACCTGAAGAATTTTGACTTTTTTACGCAAATCATCAACTAATCTTGTGGTCGGTCTTTCTTGAAGTTCTCTTCTTAACTCCAAAAGTGCACTATCCTGCAAGAAAATGGAGATATATAGATTTGGAATTGCAAATATTGTTATTTTATCAAATCTAATTGTGTTAATAAAGGATGTGATAGCTTTAAACGTGTCCAAGATCATATTGTTGTGCCGGGAAATTGTGACAAAATTTCAATCGAATTATAATTGTTGGTCATCTCAAATGCCAAATTGTTGCAACTTATATTTCATATCATCGTATAAAAAATTAGGTATAAACAAAGAACTGAAACCTTTTCATTGATTAGTGCATTCAACTTCTTTATCTCATTCAAATGCTGCTCCCTCTCGTTTAATAATGTGGATTCCATGTTATGAAGCTCCATATTCAACTCAGAGATTATTTTCTCCTTTGCATTCAAGGAGCTCTCCAACATACTGTTCATCTCCACATCACTACAATAGATGCATTAAAAAAAAGAATTGAACAGTAACGACGGAAAAATGACAACATCTAATAAGAACATGCTTTAACAAAACAATTAATTTCATCAATTATGAAATGGGTGCAACAGTTGCAAATGTCAACGAATTTAATTTACGCTAATTGGAAAAAATGAATTGAACAAAATGTTTTTAACATACCAATAAAAAGTTCTATAGATCTTCATCTACATATAAAAGGTATTACAGAATACAAGAATGAAATATAAAAAAACTAAAGATCAAAGATCAGTTTAGCCCTAGGTAGGCTTAACATCTAAGCATGCAAATTACTATGTAGCTTGAACATTAATGAAACACTGTAAATGCTGCAATGAACACTTGAACTCAACCAAATAGTCAATGACTTATCAATCAGATAATTACAACTTTCAATTGTTGTCTTTGTACCGATTGGTGCAGAAATCTGTCTATTTTGTAATAAATAGAGTATAAAACCTTTTCTTGTCTTCATTGGTTTCGTCTGTTGATTGCACCTGGGAACGCAGAAGTCCCTGCACAAAAAGTAACAGTAAAATACTATAAAGTAACTTGGCAGAAAAATAAAAAATAAATAAGTGATACAGAGAATATAAGAAATACGAATAAACTAAAAATCTCTGTAGACAAGCTTCATCTTGAAAAGAGAGAAAAATTCAAAAGTGAACTCCAAGTTTGGCAATTAAGCAATGGTCGAAAGCAATGTACAAGGAGTTCAATAGGATCTCATGGTGCTATCACTCGTGAATATATAGAGAAAGATATTTCAATGTGTTCTTGACCTAAACAAGGCTGACTCCAAAATGTTGGAACAATACAGCTAGGCTGTTGTTGTGATTGATTCTTCAATATGTCCTGCTGAAAATTAAGCTACAGAGAGCAATTAAGGAAATTTGTGTGGCCAACCTAAAAGAAATTTGCTTTTCTGTAGTTGGAGAATTGATATAAAAAATACTATTTCCAGGGAGAAATTTAGTGTAGCTCCAAGATAAAATAAGTGGAGATAGTGCAAACATGCTACAAGGAGACCAATAGATTCTAAACTGAACCAATTATATTGGAAGGTGTAAGGTGTAGAGAGAGGTCAATGGAAAACCTAGTTAATGGATGAAAAAAGGGATTTTAATTGATATAAACACTAGTCATTTAGCCGAGCAAAGAGTTCAATGGAGGGATAAGACAAATACACATGATGATGACGATGGTATCTAATTGGAATATTAAGCTACAACAGAGAAACAGCAAGCACTAGCATACGGGAGAAGAAATAAGTCTTCGCAAGCATAAAAAGTCACATAAAAGCTAGATTTTTATAAAATAAATCATCAAAGACACAGAAGCAGTACATACTCAACCAAACTCTTTATGACACAATTGGAATAGAATGACAATAAGTAATGAAGAAATTGAAACCTTCTCCCTCTCCAGACTAAGTAGCCGAGTTTGAGCACGTTCAACTTCATCCATTAAGAGATTTACCTCAGCTTCCTTCGCAGCACTTTCTTCCTCTACAGAAAACTGAAGTTAATATGACTTCTGGGATCTTACACGTAACTGACAGCTACATCTACATTTGTTGCAGAAATCATCTAGGTCCCTAGAAAAAATAGAGGTAATTGTAAACATGCTACCTGATTGAGTGCGAAGTTCAAACAACTGGCTTTGGGCAATCTCATGCAATTTCTGCATATTGATCACGCTTTCCTTGGCCTGCCTTAGCTGATCCTGCATCAAGAGTTCCCTGAAATAAACAAAGATAGGATAATGAAGTGGTCAACACTAAATCTAGTAAAACCATGAGACATTTTTGGTATTTGGCCATTTCATTTATCTTCTTTTGTCTGTGTTAGGGCATCCCATACTCCAGCATCAACTCGAATTGGCACTCCAATCAGAACACTAGCATGCCATTCAGGAAATGCAAAAATATTTGGAAACAACTATGTTGGACATCTAGATCCATGTCTTTGTTGGATATTCATACCCAAGTTTGAGAAATATAGAAGGAAAGCATGTTGAGTTTTCAAAGTAATTATTAGCATAACTACCTTTCTTTGAGGACTTCTAGAGTTTTCTGATTTTCTTCAGCCAGACTGCGTTGCTTTATTTCAACAATCTCTCTTACTTTTTCTTCCATCTAAAAATTCAATGGAACAAAAATATGTACAAGATACAAAAATCATCAGGTTGTATAAAGTGGAAGCTGTAAGGAGTAAGAGACAAGCATAACAAAAAATGGTTTGATTTATTTATTTATTGTGATATAGCTTTACAAAGAGCAATATGGGAGAATGTGCCCATGTACGCAACCTAAATAGTTGAGATAAATGCATCTAGATGATGATGATACTAAATCATATTCCATAAAAGAGGTTAGTGTTTTAAATAGTAGCTTTCTTTGACCTCCTAGGAATTTTAGACTAGGGATTGAATTGCATATACAATATGCAATCCATTTAGGCATTTGGATAGCAAGTTGGTGTTTCTTGTGAGCTAGGGGGCTGTCTATGGAGTGAAAAGAAGGATGACCTGAAGATCAAGAATTTAATAAGAACATTTGTGATGATCTTTCTCCACTAAAGAAGAGAAATTGAATTTGAATTACTAAAGTAAGTTTTTGAAAGGATAGCACATAATTTTTAGGTGTTAAATATTTGTTTTGCAAGTGATAAACAATTCACATATTAATTACAAACATAATATTTTAAATATAACCTATTCTACATTGTTATTGAGTTTTGTATCATACGATTGACATCTTTTATGTCGATTTATTGGACTGGATGACAATTTGTATACTTGTTGGATGTATGCCAACCATTTTTATCAATACAAATATTTCTAGTACCAACCACAAACACCCTAATATAAATTCTCTATGTTGCATGTGCAGTGCACCATGCGATGGGCCAATCACTTGCTACTTCGAAATGCCTTTTAAAGCTTTGATAAAGGAATCCATCTATATGATCAAGTCAGTTGAAGTGCAGATCAGTTCCATATTCAACTATGCACTGAATTTGGTTAAGACTAGTAAATTGGTAGGTCGGCCTCTAAACCTTGTGTAGTGCATCAAGTGCATAATGCAACGATGGCAATCCAAATTTCTATCAAACTTATCCTCATCCTCAATATTAACTTAAAGTGTATGTAAAGAAATAAAAATTCATAACTATAAACTCATTGAGCTAGTTGCCTATGGGTGCCCTGGCCTGTAGCGACCAAGGATTAAAATAATTCCTCTTCTACATTGTTGATTATATCCAAATTGAACTTAAGCTACACAATAAAGTGATAAATTAACTCAATCGTGCTATTAAAACACAAACACATGAATAGAACAAAACGAAAACCTTAGCAAGAAACAAACAACAGCTAAACAAGAAAAGGAAATGCAGGAAACTATGCAAGGTAATGCAATTCTGCTAACCTGCTGCTCTAATTGGCGATTTCTCTCCTCGAGTCTTCTAATTGTAGCTTGTTGGTTCCTCAGATGAGTGGCTTCGGACCGATACTCTTCGAGTTCAAGCTTCATTTTTCGATTCTCAGACTCTATTTCTGACAACTTTTGGTCTTGATCCTAATAAGAAAGCAATATAACCAAGACCGTCGTAAACAATAGAATAGGTTGCAAATGAACAACAATCTTTCAGCCAGTATATGATCCAGAGATGTAGAAGTTACATGACATGATTTCCTAAGGAAGCAAGCTTATGCTATCAGAAAAAAAACAAGGAAATGAAATGAAAGCAAAGAATATCAAAAGAAGAAAGAGGACAGAACATCAGAATCATTGATGAAAAAGGAGCTTACAGCAATAGATGCAAGAGCTGGATAAGGATCTGGAGCTTCATAAAGTTTCTGATAGATGTTAAGGAAAGAATTTTCACCAAATTTTGCCCTCTTTGTTAGATTGTCGACTTCTTCTTGATAACTCTTAAGCAAGGAGTTAAACAAATTCAGCTTATCATCTGCAGATGCTTTCTTAAAATCTGTAAATCAAACAAAAAAATACGCATATATGGCGTACATAAGTATCAGAAACTAGAAAATTTTCCCAAGTTAAAGTTTCGTTACTACAGAACTGTTCTTTGACAAAGAACTTAAAGTCAAGGGTAGTGATGCAGCGGATAACTATCAATTTCATCAATTCGTGCACGAATACCAAAATCGACTATCGAATCTGTTGCAAATATCAGAAGCGATCTTCTAAACATGTTAAACATGTTGATTCACACACGAATAGCAGCAAATAGGTATCCAAAAACTAAACAAAGCTTTGGGAAAAGAACGGAGTGGCCGAAATATTATTAATCAAAAACTGCCTTTTACAACTAAACAGAACGCTTATATAAACCCCAACCCTAAATATGCAAAGGAAAGAAATATTGACAGAAAGGAAGAATTCTAAACATACTACAAATAAAAAATATCCTAAACGGACTTAAAAATCCAAAAATATAAAAAATAGAAATTAACAAAAATACCCTAAATCCCAACTTGTTAAAAATAATAAAAAGATAAAAATTGTTTTCTTAATTTGCTCTTCTGTCTACTTCAGGTAGCCATCCTCAACATGTCATCATAAAGAAGAAAAGATCGTCATCAGATGCAATGGTGCATAATTCAGAAAATAAAAGTACATATTTATTTTCTTTTTCATAGCAAAAGCTTGTCTTACTAACCACTATACTAGACCGACCAGATGCAAAGAGCATGCATAACATTCTCTGCCACAATGCTTGCAGTTGCAGCATTACACATATGTCAGGAACATATTATGATAATCAAGTAAATACAAATAATTGGCTTGATATTAGCATACCACGAGTACTCTCAGCAAGCTTCCGTCTATTCTTCTGACTAACTTCCTGGTTTTCAGCAATCTTTAGCCCTTGTTCATCAAGCCCACTTCTTTCCTTTTCTAGATCAAAATCTGTCACAAAATAATATGACACATAGGCAGATAAAAATTCAACTTTCAGTCTCAAAATTACCTAGAAAAACAGAACAACACAGAGCTAGCTATCAAAAGAAAAGTAGCAACAATAAAACCACAAACAGCTTAGAAGAAAACTACAAAAGTATATATGCATATGCATTATTCTTACAATATTGCATTATAACAACAGTGACCAAACAGTTAATCAAGACTTAAGAGAGACCAGTTGTCATTTCACATAGAATAACCATCTGTTTTTTTAAGCAAAAATTGACAATTATAAAAGTGATGATTGATAAATAAAAAATATGAAACAAGTAAGGTCAATCCTAAATTCTGGAAAACCATGTTTTATAGAAAGCAAGGGAAATCAGGCACTTTTAATTAACAATTATTTCTTCTCAACGCCATGAGGTATGGGAAATTTAATTAATTAGTAGGACTTTTGGTAATGAATGTAATTTAGGGTCTTTCCATTGCTATCAATTAATAGTGGGAAGTTTCTATGTTAAATGGATGTACGCAGGCATCATGTGTAATGTTTAAAGCAGTCGACTTGTTAGAATTTAAAGAATTATTATATATCCATTCTTTTCCATCTCCTTCCTGATATATAGAAAAGCACTATTACCATATCTAGTTCCTCTGCTTTCTCCCTCTTCCTCTTCTCTTCTTGGTTCTAGTTTGCTCCTTCCTCTACTTCTTCCTAATCCTAGTTCTATGTTTTTCCCCTCCAAACTCCTTACATCATAAGCTCCTTTTCTTTTCTTTTTCTTCATAGTGCTTTATTACTTTTCAAGAAAGTATCCTTGAACAAACACCTCCATAAGAATATAAGATCCCTTTGCACTTTCCATTACTTCAATGCAATCCGTCAACAACCAATCCTTGAGACAAGAAAAGGATGGTATCCTTCCATCTGTTATTAAAGCATGGTTTGTCTTGTACAGACAAGTCATGCTTCCAACTGACCAACATCACTTATAAAAATTACATTTAAATGGTCAGATTCTCTTTGTGACTACCATCAATTTACGATATGCAAACAATCACCGCTCAAAGAATTTGGCATGATTTCATCAAAACTTTGGAAAGTTAAGTTAGAAGATTTCATAGAACATTTGTAATTTTAACTGTGTGATTTATACTTTGAATTTCAGATCAAATTAAACATCACAACTATATATCAACTTAATTTGGTCAGAGCCAAGTTTTTTTAGTATGGGAAAATGATGCATTAACGATATCATTATTAGGATTAATGAAATGTAAGGAAGCTCCTTTACTAGTGTGTATTTCATCACTTCAGCAGTAGATTCTATGCCAAGTGACTATATACCAAATATCATATTCATGTTCAATTCTTAAGAAGTCTAACCGTTTTAATTTAAAGAAATATCTTCGTTCTCTCCCATTTCCTCTATCATTTCTTCATTTTATATTATATTAATTCCTAATAAAAACACTAACTAGAAATAAAACATTGTTTGGATTTCATGCAAGGCAAGTAGGGAAAAAATGGGATAGAACATTAAAAAAAATGGATTTCAAGCAAGGAAATTGGGGCAAAAATGTGGCGGAGCATAAATATCTCCCCTTCTACAGCCACCCAGGTTTCAATTTACTTCTCATCCCTGAGGATGATGCAAATGGGTTGAAGCAGCCCAATCAAGATGGGTTGGTGTGACTCCTCGCTGAGGTGGGGAAAATTCAATCATTAAATGTTCTTCTTCCTTAAACAGAAGGCGCAAAATAGCAGGATCTACTTGGTCGAGAAACACTTTAGTTACGCTGAGACATCCTTAAACTGACACAATGAAAGAAGTGAAATTATATTGGAACCGCCAAACAAATCTAAGAATGACAGCGTTAGTGATTGTACTAAGCAGTGTTCTTGTTAAGCAATTATCTTCAAAGAAATCAAACAAAATTCCTGATTACAAAAGCACAACATGAACAGAAACGATCGAATTAAGTTTCAAAATAAAACCCTGCTACTGTCCTCATCGATAGTATTAGGCGTTTCGCATTTCCAGACACCGATCGGATAGATTTTCAACAGGAATAAATCATCAAAACGCAAATAACTCTATTGCCAACTTAAATGCAAATTGCCACGAGGGGGAGCAAATGGAGAGAGCGAGAGGTACCTCTCCAGAAGCTGCAGACGACGTTGATAGACGACGGCAAACCGCTGCCTCTGTCTCTGTCGGGACCGGATTGACTCGCCTCCATGGACGGTGCCGGTGGCGGTGTCGAAGGTGGTGCCGCAGAGATCAGATCTGAGACTCGAGCTCTCTCGCATTGGGTTTCCTTCACCTCGCTCTAGTTTCGATTATAGGCAAGTGGACCAAAATTAGGGGGAGCCGAAGTGGACCGGCTACCGACTCGAGGAGTTCACGTGACTTCGAACTGCATCAGATGGACGGCTGCGATTCCGCTTCGTTAAATCGGTTCGTTAGATGAACCAGTTTGATTCCGACGGTTCGAATCAAACGTGGGTTTGAATCCAGTCGATTAAATCGCTGCAAAATCGAACTGTGTCACGTGTTGATCACGTGACAGTGACGTGGGCGGAACCAGGTGTGTGATCAAGTTCATTTTCCATTATAGCCGTGTCATATTTTATATTTTAAGAATGCTAACTTGCTAAGTCTTCTCTCATATATCGATTGTTCGATTCTTAATTACGATTTATTTATAGAGTTTTTTTTTAAATAGAATTCACAATTAAAAGATGTTAGGTTCTCCACTGTAAATACTTTTCGATTTACTCTGTTGATAGGTAGAAAACTTCACCAGATTTATTCATGAGTCTTGATTATCCTTTATCTGTGAGTTCCATTTTAAAAAAAAAAATCTTAAATA
>JBBPFQ010740011.1:0-13948 GCA_037974815.1 Kaempferia elegans
GTACATCATTAGCACCAATCTACTGCTCTCACAAGATTTACACCAGATCTGAGCGCCAACATTGATTTCTTAGGAAATGTTGTTCCCTTTTCTCCAGATCATTTGGTTTCTTCTTTTCCATCAGCTTTCAGCCTTCAGACTGCAGCGGAACCTGATTATTGGCTTCAGCTTTCAGATAACTGGTTTCTTGAATGACACCTCCTGATGTCAACAAATGAGCTTTTGAACCTTTTTCCTAATTACATTCTAATATTTGGTGTCAAAGTCAAGTTTACTCAAAATTTCATTTAAGATACTTTGTTATTTTCATTCATTTATTCTTTCATTCATGATTACTCTAGAAAGGCATAGCTTTTCTTATTTAAAGGTGCTAAAAAAAACTTTTTATTTTCTATTCCTCTTGGGTTGACAGAAGTCAATTTGTAGTGTCTACTGAAGATTTGAGAAACAACCGAGATTCATGCACTGGGCTACCTTTTTCCCTTTTTTTTTTTTTTCTTCCATGTAACTATGTAAAATTATATTTAAAAATATAAAAAAATCAAATTTGAGAATTTAAAAGAAACAAAATCTAAAATTCAACCTAATCAAATTCGAGAATTTTAGATTCAAGATTTTTTCAATAAAATCATAGCTGAATTTGAAAATCTTTTATATCTTCAAATTGAACATGTGGATGTTGAATATTGATCTTATCCTATTTAATTTTTTTACATCTAAAATTATTTTAACATTATAAATTATTTTAACATTATAAATTATTTTAATTTTAAATGACTAATTAAGTTAAATCAAACTAATATTATAGGTTTTTTGGGTTGAGTGGTATCAATTTAGGGTTGGGTGGTGCCCATTTGGTTTAAGGCTAATTTAAGGTCATATAGGTTCAATCCCAACATGATTCAAAGTTATTTTAACCGGTTTAAGGCTGAACAAAATTTATATTTAGGATAATTCGGTTTGATCATGTTTGGTTGGGCTAGTAAAATTTTTAAAAGATGAATTTAATTATATGCTCCTCCCTCTCACTTTCCATGTACTCTCCTGACTCTCGTAGTTCCTCTCTTTCTCTACTTTGTGATGTCATCCGACTGTTCTCCTTCAACCGAAGTCGCCAGCAAGCTTCAGTTCCTTTCTCCCTTCTCTTCCACTAGTTATTCTCTCTCCCTCAATCTCTCTTCCAATCTCTCTCCCTCTTGTTTCTTTGTTTTTTGTGTGTTGTTGCTTCTTAGGGCCAGGCACTAGTTGTTGCAGCTGAGAGCCAACGATGCAGACTTCTCATGTACCTTACAAACACCACAGAAACCCACGTTCACCGTTCTGCATGTCAGCTGGCGAGCAAAACAGTGAATTATGAGTCAGGATTTAAAACCTTGCTCCTGACCAACATGTGGTCAGGAAGGAGAATGATTAACATGGGAACTAGGTGCCTGAAGTACCAAGGCAAGGAAGACAGCCTGCTGCATGTGCTGAGGGACTGCAATATTGTAAGCAACTTATGGGCAAGCTTAGATAGAAACTTGGACGAATTCTACAGGTAACAAATAGAGTTGGTGGATGGATTGGAAGCTATGTTCAAGGACATGGGGGAAGAGGAAGCAATGGAGATATTGATGTTTTCATTAAGCAGTTGCAAGTCCTAGAGCTAAAGAAGAAGAGGTTGTTAGGCCAATCTTTCCAGATGCCAGTTACACCAGAGCTTCAAAAGTGGGTAAAGTAAGAGAAGTGGAAGATACAAGCAACATCTACCAGTTGAGTAATGGAGGCGGTCTGACTCTGGAAGGGTGCCACATGAGCTGTCTTCGGAGAGAGGAAGCAGAGTACATGATCTTCTTGGATGCATCTATGAATTCAACCATGGGGTATACCAGTATAGGAGGGAACGGAGGTGATATTTTTCATCCATGAGAAGAGGTTCACTTTGGGCATAACAAAATCTTTGGATAGAAAATTTGCAAAATGCCAACAAAACCCAAACTGCTTAGCCTAGTTATTCAATTATAAATGAATGGATTGCAACAGCAGAGAATTAGTACTCACTAAAGATTCTATGGATAAATATTGTCAACATGGCCTAAAATGCTTAGGTCATCATAAATATTGTCACTAAAGCCAACGTGGAATCATAAATGACAGTACTCAACTTATGCCAACAAAACCCAAACTGCTTATGCCAACAAAGATTCTATCCAAAGCTGAATGTTTAGATAGAAAATTTGCAAAATGCCAACAAAACCCAAACTGCTTAGCCTAGTTGTTCAATTATAAATGAATGGATTGCAGCAGCAGAGAATTGTACTCTCACTAAAGTTGAGTCTACGGATAAATATTGTTAACATGGCCTAAAATGCTTGGTCATCATAAATATTGTCACTAAAGCCAAAGTTGAATCATAAATGACAGTACTCAACTTATGATCAAACCATAAATATCTGATATGCCAAACTATTAAAATGGCATTTTTTTTCCATTACTAATAGTGTATTTTGATTGATTAGATTTTTAATATGTTTTCAAATACATGAATTGAACAAATTTGATACACACAAATTTGAGGAAGAAATTTTGCTTATTATTCACTCAAATCTTAAATACTAGTTCATGTAACCAACAGAACAAATATAGCAGGATGATGATGACGATGACGACAATGTTAATATACATTATATTGTCAAAGAATTGGATTCTATGAATAACTTACTTGTAGGCAGGAACCCATACATCTGGATTGTTTGATGTGGTGAACAATACAAACATCTGATATAATGTGGTCCCATAGGAAGTAAACATGGACTTCCCCTGTTCTGTGTCCTCAAATATTACATAAGCTAACCAGCTGGAAAACAAGAGGAACAACGTGGAAAGAGCCTGCAGATATCAACAAATTAAGGATGCACTTTATATGGAAAACATAAGTTCCAAATTTATATAAACGCTTGTCCTAATCAAACTCAAAATATAGCTTTCACAAACCAACTGACGCAACTCTTTCACTCTATGAAAATATAAACAGCATGGTCAATTGCAGCAACAGAAAAAGTAAGGTATGTGCCAGAGTGCACGACGGATTGAGTTAAACCTTACCAAGATATTAAGGTATGTGCCAGCCATTCCAGCCAGTGTTAGCATACATCCATACAAGTGCCTGTTTTGCAATATTATTCATAATTAATAAATTCCACAATATATTTGTTGCAATATCTACTCAATGGATATTGGGCATATGGCATTATGATAAACTAACCTTTACCTGACTGATAAAATAACAAAGATTATGCGAACATAGGGCGCAACTCTCAAAGGCAATAAAAAAATGAGCACATTCGAGAGAAAGAGAGAATATACCAGCATATCACAAACTAAAACTAACAAAAGCACCACCTGCAAATAACATAGTAGATCTCGCATTTAGTAGGAATTGGAAAAAAGGCTTTCAGTAAATTAGATATTAATTGATGATGAATGGTACGAATAGCGACATTAAAATAAATAGATGGTTATGCCTCATCATTTACTGACGGGTGTACCAGCTGGCATATATATGCATGTGTGTGTATATAACAGAAATTTGTAGTCCACGTGGTGCCCCTTCATTTACTTGTTTCATCAGACTGGTTAGTTACAATCAGTTTTGCTTAGGTTTCAAATTCATGCAACAGAATAATTACTAGAATAAGAGGCTGAACTCTTTTGTGGCAGTTTGCAATCTATTTCCCAAGAATGATCTACATAAGCTGTGAAGTTGTACTCATCACACTATACTCTCTTTGTGCTTTTTCGTCTGATTCACTTTCAATCCCTGTTTACCAGGATAAAGGGAAAAAGAAGAGGGACAAAGTATGGGAAGAATTGAAATCCCATCCATACCCTCCTATTTCTCCCTTGCCTCATCGCCCTGCATACCTCACCCATCGCTTCCCATCCCTTAACCTCGATCTTGTCGCCTCCCTACCTTAGCCCACATCCCAAGCCCGTTGCTCAAATGGAGCCTTAACGCACTCAGCATTATCTTTGCTGACCTCCTTCCCCCATCACCCATTGAGCCTCACTTACAACCCACATGCATGAGCCTCACTTATAACCCACACGCATGAGCCTGACTTGCAACCCGCACACACTGGTGCACTTGTCAGCTTCACTCAAGCTCAAGGCAACATAGCAAAATAGGAATTTACTCTCAATTCTATGAATGATGCTCATGTCCACCCAGTCTTGGGTAGATGCCATTTGGCTCAAAATCATATACGAGCGAGGGTACATGAATTCTTTCCTCCTCTATTCTCTTTATATGGGTAAACATGATCTTAAGGGTTGGCTTACATGGATCTTAGCCCTCCATTGAATCTACTTATATCACTATTAATATTTAAATAGATTAAACTATTTTTTTAATTAAATTAATTATGATTTTCTTTCATCTTTATCTATGCCTCAAACCAAATCCACTTTCAATTTTCTCTATACTATAATTAGCGAGGTTCCCCTCCCATTTACTGCCATTACAACTCCCATGATCGTGAAATGAATTATAGGCCTGGGCTCTTTCTCAAAAAATAAAGACATTTATTTCCAACTATTGCATGAAGCTACTGTTTATTCAAAATGGAGATTTGAAACCAAAGTTGCAATGATAAAGATGTATGGATTACGATACCAAAAGTAGAAATTGGCCTGATTCAAAACATCAATAAAAAATTCATTTCAGGTTTAAGTTTGCCTCAAAGACTAACAATATAGTGCAAAAATTAGCAACTACAGTTAAATGTCCTATTTTATCTTAGCTTGCTAATTTATTTTGATTTATCTCAGCTTACAAATCCTAGTCAATCACTGAGAATCTTTGTTTATATACTCAAGTCAATACACAAATTATACCATCATCACTAAGGCGCACCTTTAACTTGTTCAAATTGTTCTCCCAGTAACGATGAAGACCCTCATAAGCAAGTGGAAACAAGTTATAAATTGTGAGAATGAGAAGTGTTATCCCCTGTCAGAAAGAGAAAAACTATCTTCATCTGATTACTAAATATTCCAATGATCATAAGAGAAATATTATAAAAAAAATTATTACACAGGAGAATTGCCAGCATGGATACATATAGACATGACATAGTTTGTTCTTTGCCACTCTAGATATCCAGTGGTGGCATGGAATGGATAATAGCACTCTTCATCTGATGAATGACTTATAAGCTCAGAAACCCAAGACATTCTTTACATCACAAAACAAACCAACATGGAAACTGAATGCAATCTAATAACAAATTGCAACAACAGAAGACAGTTTCTCAGGACAAGATTTAATCTCATACTATCTCTGGCAATACAAATGGTATTTACTAGTCCAAGCAAAAGCAATTCATGGACAAGATAAAACTTCAAGCATTTTAAATGAGTATCAAGTAGCCTACCTATCATGGGGCCAAAATTGCTGGATGGACCTTGTCCTTAAAGGCTAATATTTTTATCCCTATTTACTTGGTTTGTGCTCTCAACTCTATTTGTTCATTCTTCATCCCTCTCAAAATCACATGTCAAAATTTCTGAAAATTCTCTCATTTAGTATGAACATGTATGAACAATAATGAATATGAATTCACGCTCCGATAACTAAAACCAGAGCCAAATATCAAGCCAAATGGTTCAGCTTACTCAGTGAAGTTGTAACACTGATATACAAATCGTGTCCAATTTGCTAGTTACATAAGACAATGTGTAACAATGTGGTTTAGTGAAGATGTTATGAGATGGTCTTGAAAGTAGACAAATACATTGAGCTTCTTGCATGTCATTACAATTCAAAGAAACATGGCAATGTACCTATATATTTTTAGAGCTCATGGAAAACAAGTTTATTAGCAGCCCTTTGATTGCAGACTATGCAGAATATAAAACCATTGTTTGGTACAGGTGATTAAACTCCAAAAGAGTGTCAATGCTCTTAATAGTCCCTAACTGCAAAATCAGGTCAAAGATATCTTCGAGAACCAGACATTTGATGAAGAAGCCATTATGTCTAATTCATTATTTCTCTCAAGGAATTAAGCTATGTTAGTAGCGACTAGAGTACTCATGAAACAGAATACATAATGATTTCATCTGTCAACCAATTGGTATCCATGTTTAATTTCTAACCATTTATAATCATGAAAACTTCAGCTTCAACCAAATAAACCTACCTCATAGGTAATAGACTGACTTTCATTTAGGTAAGGCAGCTGTCCAAGGAAATAATACTTCCTTTCAACACAAACATCGCTGCCATTCTTTTGACACCATAGCGGTTTCTGAAAATTCATAGTATTTACAAGAAAAAACAAAAAAACATGTGAACAAATAACCAACTAAGAAAAAATAAGCAAGCAAATAGCAACACTATTAGTTGTAGGGGAGTAGTTACAAAATGCTTCTATTTTCTGCCCATGCTGTAGCATTGTACCAGAAGCAAACAAGGGAAGAAGTTCGATTTTAAAATAGAAAATAAACAATAACAAACCTCAAGAAAGTTGAGTACAACGATGGCAAAAAGATTAAGTGACCATAGCAAATCCAAGCGAATGTAAATAAAGTAGAACTTTGCCGCTTTTTCAAATCTTTTGTCATTTAAAATTTCCTCCGGAAGACCAACACCATCATCTGCCTATATGAAGAAAAAAGGAACATTAAAGAGAAGGCTGGTATTTCGGATCCTATAGGATTATAACTTTCTTTGATAGAAACAAAGTTGAACCTATAGGATTATAACTTTCTTTGATAGAAACAAAGTTGAACTTAACAGTATTATCCATTACAGCTGTTTACAACCAAAGTTGTTGACAGTTAAAAATAGATTACATTACTTTTTGGAAATGTGACTAAGTTAAGCAGTTGTATTTTTAATATAGCCATAGATTCATCTTTTGTTCCACATTTCCCCTTAGCTATAGTAAAAAACATTTTTAAAAAAACTAGAACCAACTAAAACGATGTTAGCAAGCATAGCAAGTGTTATCAACAATTTACAGAATTTCAAGCTATAAAAAAAGGGTAAGGTGGTGAAATCATGTTCTAAGTGATCAAGCTCAAAGCTCAAAGCTCAAAGCTCAAAGCTCAAAGCTCAAAGCTCAAAGCTCAAAGCTCAAAGCTCAAAGCTCAAGGCTCAATCATGAGTTTTGATGTTTGGGAAAAGGGTTTTACTTAGGCTTGCATATGCATTTGATATGTGCATTAAGTTGTACAAAACTTAACAGGAAGCATAAAAAGTTCATGGAGTTAATGACTCAGCGAAGTTAAGCGTGGATTTTGACTTTGCGTGACTAAGGAAACACACCCAATGGCTTAGAGATCTGATAGAAATTGAAGAAGGTTGCATGAGGCATTTGAGGACCTCAAGACGAGAAGCACTGTGGTAGAATTGGAGTAACTTGTGCAGCTTGACTTAGTGCCAAGTTAGTTGGCTCGATGGCTTGAGCTCTGGTGGAGATCATGGAAGGATGGAATGGGACATTCGAGGAACTACAAGACAAGCATCAAGGTGCAGCATTGATAGTAGTTGGAAAACGACAAACTACATAGATAAGGAATGAAGGATGGCATTGGAGTGAGTCGTAGGCTTAGTGTATCCGAGAGACTTACGACCTAGCAGGACAGTTTTGGTAACAAAGTCAAATTATAGAAGGTAAATTCGTGAGTGAGTTGCGAGAGTTGAGAGACCTGTAACCTTGGGAGAGGGTAGTTCTCATAGTTGAGGCTACAAACGACTGGAAGTCAATCTCGTCAACCAGTAAACTGAGTTGACCAAGTAGTCAACTCAAGCTTGGTGGCTCACAAAGAGAATATTTTTGTAGTCAAATCAACTAGGCAGTAGACTAAATGAGATCATTCTAAAGTTCAAATCCAAACAACGGATGACTTAGTAGAAAAGATGAAGGTAGTTGTTGAACACAAAGTTGAGCAACAACGGTCAAATGATCTAAGGGCTACAAGAAAATGGTGAACTAATGGTGAATCAAATTGACTAAGATAAGCATAGGCAGACTGAAGCCTTAAGCAATCAAGAAGATAGTCGACTGATAGCAGATTCAATCAAATAATCAATGATAGAATAATAGAAAAATGCAAAGTTAAAGATGGCTGAAGGAGGAGCATTGGAGCATTCAAAGATTGGTGTTAATGCTTATTATTATAATCTCTTAAGTTATTCCTTGTTGTAATCTTAATGCTTGTTATTCACCAAAATCTTCCAAGCTTCAATTGTCTCTCATCTTGTAAAGAATATTGTAAAAGGGTTTTCCACCTCCAAAAGAAGTCCAAGAATCGGAAAAACATCAAAGAGTTATAGGTCATGGAGTAGAAACAAGGGATTCAAACCACATTACATCAAGTGTCCCATAAGATTTGAGTCTTTAGGCTCTTACTAAAAATGGACAGTTTGAAGGAACATAACGTTCAGAAACTCATTCAAATTATGTATAATCGACATCTGAAGTAATTTAGAAGATATCTCTAAATCAGCTGCAAAATCTTAGAAGTGACAGATGGAAATACTTAGTATGTGCCCAATTCTTATAGTAGAACAGCAACAAAAACATTCATCAGACTGAGATCAACGGACTATCAAAAAATGTAAGTAATTGTGCATCAATCTACTAATATTTGTCTTTGTTGACTCAAGAATCTCGATAACTCAAGTACTGAGGTGTCCCAAGTGATCTTATTCTATAAACTAAACTCTATAGCTATGGATTGCAAAGTATAGTTTTTCTCATTCAGCTTCTCTTTGGTAATTGTCATAGAGGTAAAATAGTTCAAACAATTAATAGTGGGAGGCACCAAGAAGATGGTCAAGGAATCAAACATTTTGAATTAAGGGTAGCTCTAGAGGATTAACTAAACAAGATCATAGCAACACTGCAATTTCTTTTCGGATTTTTTTTTTTTTTTTTTTGGATTATAATTAGTTGTTGGTACAGTAACTCCAAGAAGAGACAATGGAATGAAGGATCGCCACTATGGTTGTTGCTTAAGGCTCATCTGGAGTAATCATCGCACAGGCATCAGATGTCATGTGAGGGTCTCATGTGGCTCACGTGCATGCTCTTGCCTAGGAGATTGTGAGTGTTAAGGGATTTGTGTGCACAGAGGAGGCATAGAAGACATGCTAGGATATCAACTTATGGAAGAAAGAAACAGGTGGAGATTCAATCACCACTGAGGAAGAGGATTGATATAGCAAAAAATGAAGAGAGATTGAGAAATAAACTTAAGACTGTTACCATCTTGCAATGACAAAAAGTTAGATATTCTAGGTAGTTCCCTCTACCTATATGTAGTTTTAGTCAATGATATTAATGATATTTATATTTAGTTCCCGAAGTTCATAATACAAACTTAGGCATTAACCATAGACACTATCAACCTAATCCATCCATGAAATTCTTTACAATATTAATGGCTTTTATTAACTAATTATTTGTGAACTCTTAAGGCAAGAAATTTATAAAGTTGTTCACATTTAAGCCGTCTGTGACCCACAAACTAACAATAGAAAATGTCTTTGGGCCAATTTGAAGCATGGCCATTTAAAACCTATTGTATCCATCTTAGTCATTGTTAACGGTAATCCGTCCACAACATTCCTGTGTTAAGGAATTTTACCAATAAATTATAAATGAATCTTCGAGGCATTTTATTTTTAAGATAATCTCCTTGAGTTTTGCCTTTTCCTTCAAATTTAACTAAAAGAAGAGACAATAGTGTTATTTATAGTCGCTGCAAGTAGCATATGTAAGATTGAATTGTAGCATTAAGGGTCAAACTGGTTTACTCTGCTCCAAGCTAGTATAGCACCGTACTATACAGAGTCAGTCTATCTCAACCAAATCTATTAGGAAAAACGAAGCCATATCAAGTGTCCAACCAGTATGATGCATACCATACAAGTTCATCATTTTCTAATGATACTGCCCCAACGGCTAGTTACGAATAATTTGTACGACGAATAAGTTGTACGAAACAAGTCAAATAAGGAATAGAAAATGCTAGATAATCTACATCATTGAATCTCCTAAGAAAAATGGTTGATCACGTAAATGATCAGGAAGAATAAGAAAAAAGTGAAGTGGCACTAACCAGATCCACAAGAGCCGCGGCCTTCTGGTAGTTGTCTCCCAAGGTTAAGGCGTCATCCCTCGAGAAGAGCGACCTGCGCCTCTGGTTGACGCCGCCCTGCTGCCGTCTACGACTAGAGAAGGCAGCCGTGAGGCCAGACACGAATCTCCTCCCTTCTTCCACGATCAACGGCGTCTCCATCTTCGTGGACTCGCTCGTGCAACCGATTACGGAACGCCGATCGATTTCCTGCCGCGAACAATGAAATAACGGGACTTCCCTGAGGCCTTCAACAATTGCCTCCCTACTTGCACTTAATTACGACTACAACCCCAACTGGATCTTCCATCTTCACCGTCCATCATTTGCCGTCCGAGTTAGGGGAGAAAATGGACGGATACGATTTTAATCAACTCGATGTGAACTGGATAAGGAGGAGCCGCAAGCACGACGATAACGAAGGCGACTTGATTTAACGCGTTCAGATGGAGAGGGCCCATGCATTAAATAATTGTTGAAATTAGTTGCGTATGTCGGCAAAGGCAATGAGTTTTAAATTGTCATTCTCTTTGAATTCCATCAAAAAAAAATTCCATCAGGAATTGAATTGAATTCCTTGATTTGGAATGAGTTAGTAAATAACAGAATTGAATTGAATTCCTTTCTTTGGAATGAGTTAGTAAATAACCGAATTGAATTCTTATAATTTTACCATTTTACCCTCCTTCCAATCCAAGTTCCCTAGCAAAATACAAGAACAATTTGTAAAAGTTTGAAGGAAAAAAAGTTCTTGATCTGTTGACCATAGCTAAGTAAACTAAGCTGGTCGGCACAAGAGACGGAATATAGTTCATCAGCACACCGCTTCGCTACCTGCAAGAGTTCAAATCAAGTACATTGGTGTTACCATTCCGGTCTATGCAAAAGGATCGGGGACAAGACAACAAATCAGATGTTACCTCCAAAAGAATACTTTAAACAGCTACAATGCATTCTCAAGATTCAAGTTGACAACTTAGTTCCAAGATAAAGGAACAAGAGTTAACAAAATTATAATAAAAAAAACAGTATATGGAGAACATATATGTGGCTGTGGATTTAGAAAGAAGTTATCTGGCAATCGTAAAGTGTAAGCCTCACTGCGATGTTGAGGTTTATAACACTACTGTTAACTGCTCAATTATGTATGAGTACTAGCAATGAACTGCATGACCATTCAACGGAGACAATCAATCGTGCAGTAGTTCACATGTTCAATAGCCAAAAGAAAACCAAAGAGCCTCCAATTTCACAAAAAATTGCATACTAAATAAATTGTGTCAACAAATTGTGTGGTGAAAATTAGAAGAAAAAACATACTTCCAAAGAATAGATATTACAGTGTGTATATAGTAGAAACTAGAAACATCTTGTTACTTTTAGGTGGATCTATCACCAAAGCTTCCGAAAAATATGGTATCATAGTGTGTTAATAATCATTTTATTTCAACAGCCTCCCGTTTTTCTTTTCTCAAAAGCACATAGAGCTTCTTAGGATATTAGGATGTCAGTCCTAGTAATCAATAACATAAAATAGTTTCATTAAGAAGAAAAACACCCAAACAAAATTTCTCAGAAAAAGATGGATTGAAAAGAGAATACAAGAGTCAGAATAGGGACATGTTCTTTCGATTAGCCACCAAACATGCCCTAGTGTATACATGAAGAGAAATTCAGAGAAAAGGTATGAAGATATGTCTAGCTGATTACTAGAGTTACTAGGAGAGCAAAGCTATTACTTCTAACTTATATGGGTGTGAGAGAGGTTATAATAAATTAAAATCAATTAAGATTGTGTGAAAATGTTGAAAGACAACCAACAGGAGTGATTTTAAGTGAAGTTGAAGTGGTTGTTATGCCATAGAACTGAGAAATGAAATCCACAGATCAAACGTAAAGGAATAATTAATGGCATTACCACCGACCCAAAGATAGAGATTCTTATGTCTTCAACCCAAAGAGCTTGCCTCAAAAATAACCTTTTCCATATTAACAATCAACTAGAGGCACATTGTATGCCTAGGAGTTGAAAATTCTCCCTTCTAAGAAGAGACATAAAGCACTAATTATTCAGGTACCTCCTATAGTTGAGACTTATTGATTTTAACTTTGAAATTGTCACTGATAGCTTCGGATTTGTCTAAAAAGTTGGTTTGCAGGGTAATAGGATTTCTCTATTCTAAGTACCAAATTAGACCAAGGATAATATAGATGAGCAAGTTATTGTAAAGCATTCAATTAAGCTAGGATATATCCAAAATCGTAGGCAATCAACAAAAAAAAAAGATTGAATGATAATACCAAATAAGATATGAAATGAAGAATTAATTCACAGAGAAATCATGTAGTCGATCCAAAGGAAGATGTTGGAAAGGCAAATAAGTCACCTTTCTTGATGATCAGAGGTCATCCTCATTCCGGAGGTACTCCCGGCGTCTGCCTGGCGGTTGACTATAATAGCATCAGCATGAGCCTTGCAGCAATCCTGGGTGGAACGAGCCGCGACGCCGAAGCCAAGGGGCAGGTTGGACATTGAGAAAACAACAACGCCGTCGCCGGGGTTACGCCCTCGATGATGCGGAGAGAGAAGAGGAGAGGGAGGCGAAGGGTGGCTGTGCGATCGCGAGGAGAGGGTTGCGCTGATCGCGAGAGAAGAAAGGAGGAGAGGCGGAGTGCAGGGAGTGATCGCGAGGGTTTAATGGGAGAGAGGGCAAACGCGTCATTCGACGAGAGAGGAGATGCGGAGCGCCAATTCTCGGCGTAAATCAGATCACTTTTGTCGGATTTACTTTGAGTGAAAAAGTAAGGAATTGGAATTCAATTCCCCTACTGGTTCTTTACTAAAATTTAATACCAAAAGATGAAATTAAATTTCAATTCATGATAAAATTCAATTACATCTGATACCAAACAAGATCTGTAAATTAAAGATAGCTCAAAATTGACGTTAAACTATGAGTTTTGGTATGCTTTCTGCAATACTGATTATTATGTTTCTGTTTTTTAAGAATTAAATAGAGTTTAGGGTTTTGATTTGAAATTTCTCATTCCATTTTTCTATTAATTGATATCAGAAAATCCATTAAATCCTTGATCGATTTCAGTGGCATAACGTTACCCACGTAGAGAGAGGTAACCCTGATGGGATGAGTGACTATCGAAAATCGCCGCAGAAAAAATTGCAATTTTATTCCTCAGGGTGATGACTTCAAAATAAAAAGAAAAATAAAAAAAAAAAAAAAAAAAATTGGACCCAACGATTTTCCTATCAACGTGAGGCCGGAGACGGTGTAGGTCATTTCCTTATGCGCTACTATCGAGCTCGGATCCTCTGGATCAGGGATTTCTGATCCATCCCTGGTCCAGAAATTCTCGACCCTTGGATCACGTCCGGTCGGGATCTAATGGTCTGGATGATTTGCTCATCTCTCTCATCTCTCCACAATTAAATCATCCCGACCATTGAATCCCGATCGGGCGTGATCCAAGAGTCGGGAATCTCTGAACCAGAGATGGACCAGGGATCCCTGGTCCAGAGGATCCAAGCTGACTACCATCAGCTTCACAAAGACGTGGTTTCAGATTAGGAATTCTAGTATATTAAAAAAAATTCATTTGACATAATTGCCCTTATGATGTCCCCTTTAATAAAAATCAATTAATTTTATTTTATTCATTTAGATAAAATAAATTATTTTAATTAATTAAATTATTTTAATTAATTAAATTATTTTATAATATTGATTTAAAATTTTAGTTGGAATGTATATGTTTTATTAATATCTAATATTTCAAATTAAGTTAAAATTGAATTATA